>JAOEGS010016367.1:22343-53792 GCA_025447755.1 Corythornis vintsioides
CAGGTCATTGATGAAAATATTGAATAATACTGGACCCAGCACTGACCCTTGGGGGACTCCACTAGTCACAGGCCTCCTGCCAGACTCAGCTCCACTGACTACAACTCTCTGCATTCTTCTATCCCTCTCATCTCTTCTGTGGAGCAACAGCCGGAGGTCTGAGACCAAAGGTCCCAAAATGGGACACTTCATCTCATACCAACTGAAAAATCACTATCTGCTGGAACCTGCAAATTGTGGAAAGCAACTCTGTGCAAGAGACAAGGTCAGCTAACATTTCCTGCTATTTAATGCAAGAAAGATGTGACTTTCCAGCTCTTACAAATACAACCTATCAGTGGGTAGAAATCAGGCAGAGGATCTGCGGGCACAATATTAACCAGCTTATTGTAAGTGGTTGCTAAAGCAGTATGTGTTTAGGAAGTGGTAAACTTTCTGGCACAAACCATGGTGACCACAAAGTGTCAAACAACTCTGTAGTAATAGAATATGCAGAGGCATAACACCCATCCTGACATACTAGAGCTCCAGAGACTTTTTAGAATTTCTTCTAAAATGCTGTGCATACCTGCTTCATTTCTTGGGGTGTATACAGCATGGTTCGAATAATCATCACTCTATCCAGCAGGTCCAGTGGTATTCCATGAGGAGACACTACATCCTCTGTGCCTCTAAAGGAGAAATCAAGCAAAAAGCCATCAGATACTATTCCTACTTTGGTACATTGATTTTACTAAAACCAGTTGTGACTACCCATCTACTAGTTTACAGTTCTTCTGTCTTCCCACAGAGATACTCTCCAGATTGTGACAGTTTTTATTTGATTGACAGATTGAAACAATCCAATCCTAAATTCATACTGAATGAAACAAATACTATTTCTGGAGCTCTGGTACATCCCACTCAAAAGTACACGGATGTGGTGCTATCCTTCACGTTTCCCTGCATCGTATCTTACAACACAGTCTTATCTAGTATTCCAAAGTATCTTCAAGGAAGGAACAAATAATTTTTACTAAGTTGTTTAGCAGTATTGGTTATATATACACTATCATCTGCTTGGAGAACACCCCCTCTTTCTGAATAAGCCATTACTCTCTTCAATCCTTCCCCCAGTCCTTCCATCCAGTGAATGCTGCAATGGTTTATGCTCCACATTTGCAATCCAGCAAACTGAGAAGTGAAAGTCTGTGCGACATCTAGATCACAAACAACTTTCTCTGATGTACAACATCCAACAACAAAGGTTCCATTTTCCATCTACTCTTGTTTTTCCACCATAATTTGCCATGAAGAGTGAAAGATATCTAGAAGGTATGAGATGCATAGAAACTGCAGGTAAAAACAGTTAAGTGCTGGTAGAGAACTATATTTCTTTGTTTAGTGTTACTGTACAGGCTCTGCAGCTTTGTTCATAGTCCTCCTTGAGAACTGAATTAAAATACTTGCAATTATCTGTTGTACTCTTGAGTGGATGGTGTTCTATCTTTTGAAGTGATTACTTCTCTTACGAAACAAAATCAACTATACTATAAAATTAACTTTTACTCAACTG
This sequence comes from Corythornis vintsioides, assembly GCA_025447755.1. Taxonomy (NCBI): domain Eukaryota; kingdom Metazoa; phylum Chordata; class Aves; order Coraciiformes; family Alcedinidae; genus Corythornis; species Corythornis vintsioides. The sequence goes on from JAOEGS010016367.1 coordinate 23,899, forward strand.
TTTTGAGCCATCAGCAGGCAAATCAGCGCACTGCTAACTACCTGAGGCACTAGGATACAGGGAAGAACTTGCTTTTTAGGACTTAGTTTAGCAATATTAGATAAAACTATTATATGGAAATCTTCCTTTCTTAAATTGCATTTTTTTCATAAGATCTGCAGTGAATTCACACTGGCAGATCTCTCTTTGCACTACAAGTACTACTACAAGAAAGACTTTTTATGCCCTTCCAAAGAGTGTACTGCAATGTCCACCTTAAGGTGATAAGCCCTTCAAAAAATCTTTAACTTCTGAGCAATGCAAGCCGAGAAAAATTAATACCAGATGAGCCACTAAGACGGAAAGGAATAGCTGGTTACATAGCTGAATTAATCTGAAGAGTAGCAATCATTGCTAGTGACAGCTTGTTTAGACATAATTAGACCTAGACCACAAATTAGCAGTGGAACCCAAGGAAGAATCTGAAAGAGAGCACTTTGTACTGAACATGCAAAGAATGCACCGTGTGGGTGCAAAATACTCAAGTGGAGGCACGAACTGCAGTGGAGATCTGTGAAATGAAAAACAAGTTAGTTGGAAAGACAGAGAAATTACAAAAAGGCAGACCGACATAGTAGTAAACAATGAAGGGTAGGGAGAGGCTGAATTGTGACACACTTTAACACTAGGAATGGGAAAGTTTAAGTCTGATGCAATGAGAACAGCAAAACAGCAAAATCAGGAAACTTCTTGTGCTCTGGTGCTTTTGATGTCCCTAATGTACAAATAATAGATTTGTTGAGGTATCCAATGGGAAAGGTAAGTGCAACAGATCACCCATGAAATAAGACAACTCAGAAGCTGTTAGAGAAAGAAGGATGAGTCAGTGGAAATAAAAGGAGGAATTCCATTCTGCTTTAACTTAGTCTGGTATTAAGTACTTGTCCCATCATGAAGCTCACAAGCAGTTCTTGGGCACTGATGCAGCCTGTAACCCAGGGATTATCGCGGATGTCAGTACTGGGGACAAAAGCCTTCAAATATTGTAACTCTCCTGATACAGCTAATCCCAAGGCTTATGGACCAATGCAAACTGGAAAATTCAACTTGAGACCTCATACCTGATAACACAGTTTCCTCGGTTTGAAGCGAAGATGACAATGGGGGAAATAGAAGATTCCAGTGCTCGGTGCAGGTATGTGAAACATTCAATATCCAGCATGTGAACTTCATCCACAAAGAGGACACCTGGGACCAGCTCTGCAATGCCTTGATCGATGTATTTATTTACCACCTTATTTATCTCTCCTCGAAGTTTGTCTGAGAACAAAAAGAAACTGTCAGTTGTTCTGCTAGTGAACTATAGGTCTGTATGAAACACTTAAAGCAAGTTAAATTCTCCTTCGATCTTTTCATGGCTTGGTATCTTATCACCACAGGGAAAAACCTCTGTGACACTAGACTTCCATGACAGTCATTACTCTATTGGGGAGACATCCATGCACCAAAGTATTTCTAAACTGAACTTCTAGCACACAACTGGGGTAGTCTGTCCCTGACACAGCTTGCAAAAAACTATGATTTTTTGTGGCTTTGGAGAGTTTGGCAGGGGAGGAAGTAAGTCAGTCAAACCTCAGTTTAAAACATGGAAACTTGATAAAGTTTCCAAGCATGTCTTAAAAGAATATCGCTGAAAGAATAAAATATTGCTACTGTATTTCAGCAAAGAACTTGTGTGTAACAACCAGAAAAAAAAAGGACTGTATAAATTTCCGTGAATATATGGATCTCAAAGCTATGCAAGATGTTACATCAATAATTCTGACATTAGAATAAGCAAAGTGACCTCTGGAACAGACAAAATACTTCAAAAGACCACCATTCAAGTTAGATATTGAAGCTGACTTTGATCTAAATTTAGGTAGTCACTTACTGAAACATTTCTTTCAAAGCAAAAAAAAAAAAAAACAAACAAACCAGGAGAACAGATCTTTCTGTAAGGCTTTTTTTGTGTTTTGTTTGTTTGTTTTTTGTTTTTTTTTTCTCTTAAAACTACATGTAGGTAGGAAGAGCAGCAGTGCACTTAGACATCATGTCTGTAGGCAGACAGCTGCTATGGAGGTGTCCAAACCAAACGATGATTATATTATTTAGAAGCCATTTTTCTACTCCATAGAAAAATGAACATTTGTTACACATACACATGCATCCAACGTGGTTTAGATTTCTGTTGTTCCTCTTGACTCTATATCAAAGTGTGAACCTCACACTCTCTGCCAGGAGTGTTCTAAGAAAGGGGGGATAGCAGGAGCATTTGAACCCCTATATCCCAAGGAAGATAGTATAGAGTACAGTATATATTTTATCACTCTATGCATAAACCGGTAAGATATTGTACTGTTTCCAGACACTACTATTTCAGCAGTTCTATCAGCACTTCATATTTATGAATAATTGCATAGGCATTCATTTAGAGATGTTGCAGGAATAACATTATTTTAAATCCTTTTTTAACTGGCAAACATAGAGGTTATATTGGTCTAAAAATACCATGCAGAATTCATACCAGTAATTTCTGTTTTCTTAGGCTTCATCAATTGTCCCATCATAGACAGGATGTCTTGCCCACCCTAGGAAAATAAAGTTACAGATGAACCATGAGGCCTTATAGTGAACACATACTATGAGAATTTTCTAAATCAGGAATTAAAGTTGTTTCTTGCAGCTAACTTGACAGTTTATATCAGCAGGTTAGGTCCCTTCACTGCAGCGATACTCTAAACATAATCATTTAGCTACCTTCTCACCCTTTCTTTAGCCTCATTCATTTGGAGAACATAAAAAACCAAAATGAGATACCCTCTTTAAAGAAAAAAAAAAGTCAAGATTAGCACCCAAGGACTAAAATTGTCAGGGAATAGAGGCTTGGACTGCCTGCACATGGCAGGTGTTCAGCCTGTAAACACAGGAACAATTATGCTGAGTTTTAAGAGTTTTGAACACCTTGACTTTTATGATGTAAATGATTTTCTTGGGAAAGGGATGTTTATTTTGGAGTACGTTAAGGGCTTGTAGTGTCATACTGCAGGGATGTCAGCCTTTAAACAAAGGTAGTGGCTTTTGTTTGACAGATGTAATTCTGTCAATACTGGGTTTATATTAATTAACAGCAAGGAGTAATTTTATTTTTTTTTTCTTTCTGCAGTATGTTCAAAATTCTCCAAAAAGTCACAAGAAAATTTAACACGAGGTTATGAAACATGTCTGATGGAAGCAAGGACATAAACAGAAACTGCAGCAGTCAGAAATACTTAGTGATCTTTTTTCATAGTTCTTGCAGTTTCCATTTCATGGCCTCAGAACTATAAACACAGAGAATAACAAATTAATTTGTATTCAGAACTTTTGAGAAATAAAATGATGCGGACCTGGCTGCTGCTACCTCATATCTGTAGGCAACTCTCCCTCTGGACAGAAAGTAATCTTCTCTTTTCCTGGTCAACTGGAGCAGAACACACTGCTCTTTTTCTGCAGGGAATGGGGCACAGTGGTGGAGGGAAGGAAAGAGCTAGATATGTATTATGCATTAATTGTGAAGGTAGTGGATCCCAAATATATACCTGGAGGCTCTGCTATGGTTGCTCTGTACTGTTATGAAATGTACTCTGATAAAAATTCCCTGACTAGGTGCATGAATCCTAACCTAGCAACTGCTTCTTGAGCCTGTATGGTAGGGCACTGAGGTAACCAACTGCAGCACAGCCTCCCTCCGTAGAGTTCGATGCAGACTGGACTTCGTGGTGTGACACCTACCGCTTTTTCTGTAGTGCGGTCCTTGAGGGTGATTTAGGACAGCTCAACTTTATACATCTACTTGAGTATTCTAGTAACCGTCACATCTATGTCAAATATTTTTTCTGTAAAGACTTCATCTCTGGAGTCAAGATACCTGAGGTCGAGCATTGGCCACATCCAAGTCATGTAGAGTGACATCCTGAATAATTTCCTTTTTCTTGTGTACATCACCCTTTGGCAAGGGAACATACTCTTCAGCTTCAAGGTCAAATTCCGTAGCATAGATATCACACCTGCCTTGCCTCTGAGGAAAAGCAAAAAAAAAGAAACCCAGGTATAGAATTAGTTTCAGTGTCAAAACTTTGAATGACATGAACTTGATAAAGGGCTTAGTTCACAATTCTAGCCCTGACAAGCTTCAGCTGACAATTCAGACATCCCACTCCCTGCTTAGCAACAAGCATGCCCTATCAAGGGTCAAAAACTCTGTTGAAAAACACCTGATATTTTCAGTGGTAAGAATATTCTCTTCCTCTCTCCCCTTCTTTTAACTGTATGCAATTCTTACTAAAGGACAAATCCAGCAGAACTAGAGACTGGGAGAACTGTTCAAGAGTCCTTTGTAGGTGGGTGATTTATTATATGATACAAAATATTATGCTCATCCATTAAACAGCATGTATCACTGTACACTACTTTTTAAATCAGATATGAAAAGAATGCTAACTAATGCAGCATTCCCTTTTACACGTATATATCTTGGGGAGAAAATACCAGAGCGATAAAAAGAAGATTAAATACACTGCACGTCAGCCTGAGAATGACTAAAGTTGCTTCGGTTTTCCTCTCTTCCCTTAAAGATGTCTTGATCTTACAGAAAAGGAAACTCATCCAGACAGCATCAGTGATAGCTTCCTTGCCAGATGACCTTAATTGTGAACCAGATGACCATGTTCTTTCAGTCCAAGAGAGAATCTTCTCTCCAGATAAGGAAAACACTGGGCTTGTTAAAACTTCCATGTAACCATTTTATGTCAGTTAAGGTTAATAAATTGGAGAACCTTCTGACAAAGGCAGAGAAGGTCTGCAAGAATACATACACCTGCAGAAAAGTGCAGAACTTTTCTTTTACCTTGACAGCTCCACTGTTTGCTTCAATATAAATAACATCACCAGTTTCCACTCGCTCCTTCTGCAAGCTTTCAAAGATGCTTGGGTCCAGCTGGAAACAAGTGAACATCACAGTTGGTCAAAACAGTACCATATAGTTATGGTAATCAAAAGAGAAAAGAAAGAAAGAAATTAGTCTAAAGCTCACTCCCATGAGATAAAGTTAAACTGCAGCTTCCCTCAACAATACTTCTAGGATTTTATAGAGTTGTAACACTTGAGAGTAATGATTGAGGATAAACCTGGAAGAAGATGCAGAGAACTATTTTCTTACCAAAAAGATATCTGCTATCTGAAGGAAGTGACAGTAAGTGCCAGAAACATAATGATACCAGTTGCTATCACAAATTATGCCTCTCTGTAATGTGACAATATATTTATACCCAGGAAGCAGCACTTCTCATGCTTTCTAGCAAAACTTTTATAAAAAAAAAATCTACCTATAACATGGAATTATGACACTTAATTTCTCGAGTCTTCATTCCCTGTGGAGCTGCCGGAGGGAGAGTGGATGTGGAATGTGCTAGATGCTTTTGTTTCTCTCACTACATGTTTATTCACTTATGCTCTGCATTTTGTTGTTTTCAGAGTGACAAATGCAAGCTGATACTTACAACAGAGACAGCTTTCATTTCTCTCATGCTCTGACAGGGAAATTGAACAACATGGACAGAGACTTGTACAAGAAACAAAGAGAAAGTGGGTCTGAGCTGGCAATGCAACAGCTCAATTTCCAGTTCTCTATCAAATATTCACTAGAGCATATCTCCCCATGTAGAAAGAAGGAATGTGACAAAAAGAACAATTTATACTGAAGCAGGCAAGATTTCCCAAAACTATCCACAAAAATTTGTTTGAGAATCAGGAAAACAAAACCAATCAAGACCTTTCTTATATATTTTTTATTGTGGACATGAATGTATAGCCAGGGTCACAGTGAGTTTATCACAGACGGAGACAGATCATAGTTCAGATTCCCAACTCAGCCAATTTTTCTGTGGTACTAGTAATGCTGCAAAACTGCAGCAGAATCTCTTCCTGCTTCCACTCACCATTAACTTGTTGAAGACAAGTGTATGCTACCAAACACAGAAAAATAACAGGGGATGCTAACTGAGCAATGGGTTTATCCCAGTATCACGTAGTAGGAGACAAGACTAACATCTAAATATTCTACACAAAACAGATAAACATACATGTTCAGGAGTAAGATAAAGTTGTCCATTGCAAGAAAAGAGCCTTCTGGCATCCCCACTGTATAGAGATGGGGATCAAGGCTTTAAATGGAAATGAGAAGTGTTAACAATATAAGATGCAGACCTGAAATATTTAAGGAAGTATATAAAAACTATACCATACCTTCAGTTGTTTGGTTCCCTTTGCTGTTTTGAGTCCTATAATTACATGGCTGATGGTTTTGCCATACCCCCCCATAGGATTTTCAGTTTCACATGGAGTTAGCTCTGTGACTTCTCCTTCATAAACCTCCTTGGTCTCTTTAATCCTTAACCCTGCAAGAAATTGTTTAGAATAGTTTCAAAACACAAATCAATGGCCATATACACTTAGAAGACTGATGTGTAACTGCCAACAGAATGTAACATATTATGAGGCTGTATTTTTTTATTTTCAAAAGAGGAAAGATCTATTACTGTTTCCTTCCTCAATATTAAGCAAGAATATTCATCCTGTGACATCAGGGGGAAAATTCAGCCCAAGTTATGACCTGTAAATAATTTATTAAACTCTAAGAAATTATTTTATTTCTATTATTATTAGTTCTTGAAGCACATGTCAGTATCCTTCCTTTTTTCCCTTCCCCAAAGAGGGAATTTGCTTTATTTGTTCCCCTACTCTAAAGTCAGAGAAACAGTTCATCTTCTGAAACTGAAGATCAGGGACACTAAGATAACTGAGAGTTTTGAACAATTTTTGTACCATCAGAAAAGCCCTGCAAGGTAAAGGAATAAACAAATGATAAAAATAACCAATTTGTTTTTTTAAAAAATTTTTTTTTTAAACTAGATTAAAAATAGTGTCAATGAATTCATGGATATTGATTTGGAACTTCATAAAATTAAGACAAGTTTCAATTACCATTTAAAATATTTTTTCAAGTCAATAGCAAAAGCTGAGTTAAATACAATTGATTGGAATCTGCTATCATTAAAATTTTAAACTATTTCAGAATATCTGACAATGGCATCCTTACTCTGGTTTTCAGACAGTTGAACAACCATAGTATCTAGGCATTTTCTACTTTAGTCATAACTACTCTGATTAATTAACTTATTTTAAATTGATATAGAGCTGACAAGTTTTATGGTTAGTCTGCTCCAAAGAAAAAACACTATCACCACCACCACTACAATTATGCAGATATTCTAACTACATAAAAGTTCAAAGAACCCACATCTGAAGAAACTCTATAAAGCATTTTATGAGACACACATGCCATACCAAAAATAATCAATGGGCTGTAACAAGATATAAGGAAGTCATCCTGCCCAGTCTGAGGCTATTAGGACTTTATAAAACTTTCCTTGTTCCATTTTACTTTTCATTTTACTTTGAAATAGATCAGACACTTCACCAGTAATCTTGAGTTGCTGATAGGAGAATATAAAGAACTGACAAATATGAGTCTGTCTCCCTCTACTGGACCCAAATTAAGACTAGGATTTGAAATGTGAGAAATAGGTCAATTGCAGGTAACAATTTCTTGGTTGCTTTCTCTTATTTAGTGCTACATAAACAATTCTATATACAGCATATATCAGTTTATTTATATTTTTTATTTATTTTTTTCAGGTGTGCCAAAACAGCAGACAAAATATTAATGAACCTTTGAGTTACAAAATTGACCTGGACAAGGCTTCATCACACAGGCTATATGTGCGAGGAATGTGAAACTGCTGGTACTGAGGCATGGCCATCCATTGGTTTGTTTCTCCGTTCTGTTTTCTTTTTTCAAACTTTGACAGTTCTATTCTGCTCTGAAAAACTGGAAGCCATTCATGTTCGGGTCTATTTTGTATGCTGCTTAAAGCATATCTTCCAGTCTCATATCATCTGAAAAGAATCCAATTCACATGCTCAGAGTCTGCTCCATGAGGCAAACCAAAGCTGAGTCAGCAAGGACCAGCTAGAGATTTTCTCTAAAAGCATGCCTCTAATCTGAACTGGCCTGCTCCAAACAGAGGTAACCCATGCTTTGAACTGCCTGCTGACTATGGTTTGTTTTCAAATGAATCTGCATGTATCAACTAAGAGTTTCATTCTCAAAAGAGCTCCTTAAGTTAAATAGAAGCATTACCTACTTACAAATCAGAGGCACAAGTCTTAAGGCAGCAGTTGTGAGCTACTTCATGCTTTGGTTCAATAGCTCCATATGGAGTTAAATAATGTTTGTTTGATTTTCTGGCAGTTACAACTGGGAGACAGAGGGAACAGACACGCTGTTTAAGCAGCTATTCCTGTAGTTATTTTTTACTGCAACTGTGCTCTACCATTAGCTACTGTCATCATCCCTGCCAGCTGCTAATAAGCTCTATACAGTATTAGTCTCTCTCACATTAAGTTTTTTTAACCTGTACAACAATTTCATCTTCTCATTTCCTATTCCATTCCTTCATGCTACAAACTCTCTACTAGACCCCAAGCAGTACTTGGCCACGAGACAATGTCAGGTCTGATATTAAAAGACACCCAACAATAAAAAAATTATGTAAACTCAGAGTCATTCCAGTTTCCATTTACAGTGATGGGCCCAAACCAGTCAAGACCAAAAAAAAATAATTACATGTATAACACATATTCATTATGTCTATATTTTATACATATCGTATACAGATATTTATTGTTAATATCCATAATAATTTGTATAAACTTAGGTAGCTAAACCCTCTGAAAGTAAAATGCACAAGATGAGCAATACATGATGTGTACAAAAACAACAAACAAACACAAAACCAAACCTAAATGAATACTTTAGGTACTGGCTGCCATGTGAGCTGAAGCTTCTCTTGCCCCCAAGTCACAGCTGACACTGCACTGTCCATGCATTTTAAATGCACTCTTGTGAATTATTTATTTACTAGACAAGCAATCTAAAAGATAACTGAGATTTAAACATGACTGGAACACATTCCATTATGAGAAATGGTAGTTGCTAGTCCTTTAAAATACTTCAGAACTTTTTTTTCCCACTGATAAAAATATTCAATAAAAGTTGTGTTATGAAAATGTGACACAGAATTCAACAGAAAGGAATTAAAAAATCTCCATCTTTCATTAACACCAATATTTGTTTAGAAGTGTCTCTACTGACATGCAGAGAATGTAGGGAACTAACAATGTAGCTGGCTGTTAAACCTCAGAGAGTTAAAATGCTGCTATCTCTAGAAATGACAACATGGACGGCATAAGTTTCATCTGTTGGTTCAGGTTTCCAAGTCTCTGACAGGGAACTTCATCACATCAAGGAAACATTGCAGACTACTCAGCCTCTGGCTTCCCTCCCCCAGGTCCTGCCAGCTTCATGGTAACTAAAAGACCAGAGACTACTGAGAGTTGCTTTCTTATAAAAGTCAGCAGAATACTTTTGTTTCATCACAGAACTGAGAGACTTCTTCACCTTGCTGCCACCAAATACTCAGATGCTAAGTCCAAGGGGACACGTAGTACAGAAACCAGGGAGATTAACTGAACACACTAATGTGTTCAGTACTAAAATCAGACTATCTTCAGCCAATCCTCATACAAATAAGGGCCACTTCTAACTGCATTTTTCAGCTATCAGCAGCAGTCATGTAAGAGATTTTACTCACTGAGGTTGTGTTACAAATTTAACCAATTTACATCAAGCTTCTGAAAGCATTCTAGAACTGAGAAAGACATTAAGTTCAAGTATTTATTTTGTCGGTATGGAACTTCCCTTGTGCTTGCTGCAATACTAAGTCAGGCTAAAGCTGTCATTTGGGAGTCACTGATGTAAGACTGCAGAGTAGAATAAAATCACTAAAAAAAAACGAGAGCATTTTCTGTCTACAAATATTTCTATTACAAATTAAAAATAATTTTTCATTCAGCTTTGTTCAGAGGCATACCCAAGATATGAATGTGGATGATGAGAGGAGAATCTGAGGAAACAGAATAACCCATAATACAATTAAATTATGGCTTATAAACATAAAATCCGACTCCAGTAAATGTGGAAGAAATTCACTAAATTAAGATCAGCACTGAAAAACAAACCAAATATACAATAATCTGAAAATCACCATGCCCACTGACAAGTTTTTCCTTTTTAGATGACTGGGAAAAGGCAAAATAAGTATTATGCAAGTACTTCATTCTTCTGTTTTTCTGAAACTTACCAATTGCACGTCGGAAGTTTTCCATTAGAACTTCTGTTTTCTTGATCTCAGTGGAATAGACCTCACTTCCAACCATAGGACAAAAGGGAACTTTACTTCCTAGTTCTTGAGCAATAGCTAAAGCCAAAGCAGTCTTAAAAACAAACAAACAGATCCCACACATTAATCTTTGAAAATTAACTAAGGATTCTTTCTGTATGAATTTCCCTTTGCTCATCACAGCACCTTCCATAGATCATCTATCTATCTATCTATCTATTTAATATTAAGACTATTCTGTCTGACATTTATTTTTCACCTATAATGCCACCACCCCTCCCACAAACAAGTCAGACATATGTATAAACTGACTTTTATCAAAGATCTATTAAAAATCTTAATGAAACAATACTAGGCATTTGAATTTGATGTGATAAAAAGCAAACAGCCTGAAATAGCATGTGAATAAAAAAAAAGAAAAAAAAAAGAAAAAACTATTTAGGTTTCTAATGTGAAATTCACTTTTAAGACTCTCATTCAGAGGCTGTATTACCTGTGTGTTTGGAAACCTCTAAGAGGTGATTTCACACCAGTGATGCCTGAACACACCACTGGATACTTACTGCCAAGGTTAATGACAGGGCAAAAATAAAAATTACAAAGCAGGAAACTACATAAATATATTGGTGAAAAAAAATCCTGTAGAAGAAAACATTATGTAGCTGTGACCCTAAAATGGTTTTGATGACAAATTTAAATAAAATAGATTTGGGAATACTTTATTTAATATAAAAAAAAAAAAAGAAAAAGAATACCTTGCCAGTTCCGGGAGGTCCTGCCAACAGCACAGCTCTACCAGCCATCTTCTTGCTTTTGATTAGTTCCACTATAACCCCACAAGCCTGTAAGTTAAATAAGTATTGGTACCATTAACACAAGTATTGCTGTAGTGTCTTTTGTTCAATATTACTGTGTTTAAAAAAAAAAAAGTAGGTTTTCTGAGTCCACTAAAACTCAAGGATTTCAATTTCACATACACAAATAGGGAGGCAGGATCAGAGAAACACAATTTCCACAATAATGTTATCGCACACAGACATTAAAAAAAAAACCAAAACACAGACATCAAAACTCAAGCTAAGAGCACAAACTCCCCCCTGGAGTTGCACGCTTATAGAAAGGTTTAAAAATAAAGCAGGAAATTAATCTTTTGACTTCCAAAACGACCGAGCAGCTAAAGCATCCGCCAGGGCCAGACACTGCAGTGAAACGGAAGCTCCACTCCCCACTAGCACCGAACCTCCCGACTCTGGGTAGGCTTCACTGCCTGTGATACGCCAGTGTCTACGCCTGAAGCCCGGGACACAGTCACCTGCCCCTGCCGCCAGCTAATGCAAACACGCAGCGCCTTAAGGAACGGCCTCGGTTACTTCATCGTGTCTCACAGCGCAGCAGAGCACACGGACGAGCGCAAGCAAAGGCTCTGACGCACTAACGGGACTTAACGGGGCACCCAGCGCCACCCGGGACCCTGAGTGACCCCCGAGGCTCCCACCTTGGTTGGGGATGAGGCCGAAGTACCCCCGGGGAGCCTCGGCCGCGTCCCACCGCCCCCCTCGCTCACCTCCCGCGCGTTCTCCTGCCCCACGAGCCCGGCCCCCGCCGGCTTGGCGGTGCCGCTCTCGTCCAGTCCCAGCCCCTTGACATGGCTGTGGGCAGCGATGCGCTGCGTCTTCGAGGTGCTCTTCACCTCCTCGATCTTCATAACGGAGCCGCGACCGTCCCACAGCTCCCGCACTCGTCACACGCGGCCCGCGCGTTACCAAGGCTCCCGGCGCGCGGCCCCAGCCGCCCGCCCCGCCGCGCCACTGGCTGTCCCCGCGGCGCTCTCCAACCTCATTGGTCGCGGTGCACGCCTGTCAGCGACAGGGGTGCACTTTTTTAGGGTCCGTCCACCCGTTTCCGTGTGCGACACTTTCAGAGGGCTCGGCTGAGCGCGGGCACTGCGGAGGAGCTGGGCCGGGAGGAAGGGGACGCTTGGCAGTGGGGGCGGGGCGAGAGAAGTGGCCTGTGCCTGCTAGGCAGGTTTCTTGGCCCTACATTTACACGAGCACCTTCTGCCGTTATCTAATCTGGTTTGGCGTCAGAGCCAGTGTTTCTCCCCGCTGCCGGGTCAGGGACAGCCCCGAGCATCTCCCGGCTCGGGGCGGTGCTGGTCCCCAGTCCCGCCCGGGGTCCTCGGGCTGCCCACGGCCGCTGACAGGGGCCCAGGAAGTGTAAACGATGGTCTCGGAAAGTCAGAGAGTACGGGCGATCTCTTACCTGCTCGTGGCTGTTTGCTAATTTCCATCTTTGAGCATAACTGCGAACTAATTCTGTGTGTCCAGAGCCTTTACATAAGCATCTAAAGCTTCAGCATCCACTGTGCCTACAGGTTATGTTCCTCTTGAGCCAAATATGACCTCCTGAAATGGGGAAAAACACTTCACCTCCTCAGCAGGTAGTTTTGTGCCTCTATCCTCCTTACCCTCTTTTCCTCAGATTGGAGATGCTACAGCTGTTGGAGCTTCTAACTGTGGTGCTGCTGGATTTATGCTGCACCTTTTACACAGTGTTTAAATGTTTGTGGTGACTCAAACTCATCACTCAGTGAAATTTCAGATGGTATCTGGGAACCTGCAATTCCAGTGACTTCTTGTCACACACATGCTGGGATCTCTCTCTCAAAATGAGGGGGACTGTCTTCCCCAGGTATATTTTGATTATAAAAGCACGGCTGTGTCTGCAGGGTTCAAGGCCAATGGATTTGGATGGTATGATGCAGGACTGCTGCGTGTGCAAAGGGGTGGTGGCATCTCTGCTTTCCCACCTGCTGCCAGGGAGAATTGCAAAAGCAGTCCTGTGAGGGTACAAAGTAGCAAAGTAGGAGAGGTCTGTTGGGAAGGGTGGGAATTATGGTTCAATTTGCAAAAGCCCCAAGGGCAATATACACACTGTTTGTTCCTTTTTTTTTTTTTTTTTTTTTTTTTTTTGGTGTGTGTGTAAGAGTTCCCATTAGTTCTGTTATAAATGTCATTCAGCAAAGACTTTGCTATTTGTTGCTTTATTTTTATGTTAATTGTTCTGTCAGTTTATATTTATATAATCTAGTTTAAAATTGTAATTACAATATAATTGCACACATATGCAGTTCAACACCTTTGCAAGGGTATCCTATTATACAGCTGCTTAGCTAAGAATTTTTTAATCTAACAAATATGAGCTATACTTTAAATAATTTTAAAAGTCTGTATACTGTTGGACTCTGTACATCCTCTCAGGGTCATATTAGTCACAAAGCACAAATGCCTAATATGTTCTGAACAGCAGACTTTTTTCTTCATAACAGAGCAAATATACAAACTTTGATTTCTCTAGTGCATTAAACTGCTGCAAGTGTTGAGGGTAAGTCTGGTCAGAGCTCAAGTTTCTGCCTGCTCTGGAGGAATAATCAGCAAGTCTTCTAAAGATTTCTGAAGGCAGTGGTATTTTTTACCATGAGGTGCAGGCTAGGTATGGCATATATATCTTTTAAGAATGGCTAGCAAAGGGTAAAATATACAGTAATTTGTTAACTTGGAGTGAAATCTCTGTGTATGCTCCATTTTATCTTGTTTGAGGCTAGGCCTATTCTTGAGATGATGATGTTTCAAAGACTATTTAGTAATATTTGCTTATTTCTTTTTGGTGAAATTCAATATATAGAAATGTAAATGTCAGGAATGTAGATTTGCTGTTAACCTTCGTCATAACTTAGAGGAAGAATAGAAATATTCCATGTATGTAAAAATCAGATATAATAGGACATAAGGTTCTTTAACTTTAGAAATATCAATTCAGTTAGAGATTTTTCCTGATGAGAGTAACAAACTGAAGTGTTAATTGTTTATCTACAGCAATATGACATCTCAAATCCAGAAATGGAGTAGAGCCTAAAACTTCAGTCTAACAGTGACCATTGCCTTTCAGTAAATAAAATCTACTGCCATGATGAAGGTACAGTTTTATTATTGACCTGCAGAAAATATTATGAAACTTGGTTTGTATCTGCAGTAGAAGAAGATATTTTAATATTAAAAAAAACCCCAAACCAAAACCAGTAAAGGACTGTTTGCTTGATAGATGTGAGGCTGGCTTCTGTCTCTTATTTGCTTGTTAGTATTACTTAACAGGGTTTACACTCATCCATAAGCTATTTGTGGTTAGCTTGTTGTATTGATTGTTTTACTCGTTCCATATGTTCTTTGAGCATTGTACTGAAATTGCTGTTAAAAGGGGAAGAAGAATACATTTGGCCGAGGGGGAAATAAACAATATTCCTTTAGACCACACAGGATTAATTGTTTATTCCTCAGAAAGAGCAGAGTACAAGCGGAACTACTGGAAAGTTTAGAATTGAACTTAAATAGCTTAAATGATCTTTTCTAATTGATATCTGATGTGTTATGATGCATCAATATGAGGGAATACTGAGCCTCAACTTTAGCATGATTTTTCGCAATTTTTTGCATCATTAACTCATTACAGGGGGATGGTAAAATAATTTCATGGTAAAGCATGAATCATCCTTCTCCTTTGCCCATGCCACCAGATGGAACCTAATCAGTTGTTCAACAATTCTGCTCATCTCATGTTATAGGTGCTCCAAGTATAATTTAATATTTCACTACCCAGTTAACCAGAAAAATAATACCTGTCACTAACAGTCTGAACTGTTATTCCCCAGGTTTAATCAACTCATTTTACCAGGGTTTCTTTTGCCCCCCTGTCTGAGGTCTCCTGTTTGGCATAGACGTCATGTGATACCCAACGTGGGAGCTGGAGACCTGAGAGCTGTTTTCCTAGACTAAATGTTTGAGGTTACAGGACGTGGCCTAGTTTCACATAAGCTTTCAAATTTCAGTGGGACATGCTGAATCCTGAAACTGTCAAATAGTGTATTATTTTTGGAGTGAGAGTATACGTGTGTGAGTGTGTGAATGACCTCTACATTTTTACCCTATCCCAAAAGTCTGACTTCCTGCCCTTTCTCCCATGAGTCCATAAACTACAGCAATTAAAGTGAACACTTTTTAAGGAAGAAATTCAGTATAAGAGAGATCAACTGGGAAGGGGGAATGGTTTATTAAGGAGAAAACAAGGAGAACAGCTATATGCTGTTGGGATTTTTTCCTTTTGCCATGTTCCACTCTCCATTTTAGGAATATTAAACCTTCTGTGTGGGTGGGTGTTGTTCTGTGCTTTTTTTTTCTCCAAAAGAAGCAGAAAGTTTTTTCATACTCTTCATCAAAGCAAGAGTGGTGAATCTTAACGACTGCCATATCTTAATTTCCAAATTTTTAATTAAATCTAAAACTCTGTAAGCTAACAGGACCTCTCCAAACACTGAATAAAACTGCTTATTTCTCTGTTAATCACATTTCTTTTCCTTGGTGATGCAATTATTTCACAGGTACCATGTGCCCCCTGACTTTTCAAACAGCTGTGCCTCAAAGTGATATGTTGCAAATCAGATCCACAGGTTCTAAAATCCTGGTGGCAGAGGTATGAGCTGAGTGGCAACAACAAAATTGTAGGCATTGTAGCAAATGTACTTGCTTTTTTTCCTTCCTGCTACAAAAGGATAACTGCTGTTCCTATCTAGAGAGGGAGAGCTCTACAGAACAAGTGTTTCCTGTGTCTAAAGGAAGAAAATTAAGAACAAGCCCACGGTTTTACCTGGTACCTCTTCTTATTGCAGGCCACTCACTGGTATAAGGTTATGAAAGAAATGCCATTATTTTTGTGTGAGCAGTGGAATTAAATCCATTTTACTATGGAATTTTATCTTCCTTACATCTCCTTAGCAGAAAGAATTATTTGGGGTTGGGTTTTTTTTCTTATTTCACTCCCCCACCCCCCCCATCTATCCACTTCTATCCAGTATTCCTCTAGTTACTGTTGGAGCAAAATACAGTTCTTCGTTTCATTGATAAGTTGTCAGTCTAATCAAAATAGGTCACATCTGAGCTCTTAACTGTAATCTCTTGCACTGAGTGGGCTCTGGAAATGGGCACCCCTTTACCTCACTGTCAGTTTTCACTCACAAGAGTTGTAGGAGCTTTTAGACTTCTATGCTTTGTCAAAAACTGTTGAAAATGGCAATTATTTTAGGTGTTTTGGGAGGACTTCTGGATGCTGGTGCTTCTGGTTAGGAATTGGACCTTTTTCCTAGCTCTTCCTCCTGAACTCATGCTAAAAAGAACCAAAAATAAATGGCAGTTAGTATTATACAAGGACATTTGTGTGGATGATAACTGTGTATGGCCTCTTATTCTAAGAACAGATGTATACTTCCCTTTCACAGTGCAAGTTTGTATTGATGTAACAGATTGAGACATTCAGGGCAATGAAGCTACTTGAGCCTTATGATTTAACAGGAAACTATTCAAAGCAGGGGAACTTCTTCTAAAAAGTGACGTTATGCTTAACGCTCCCATCAAACTGGACTATTCAGCTGGAGGAGCCGATTAACCAGGCCAGCTCCCTGCAGTGGCAGCACTCCCTGGGAGATCGTTTCTTTCCTTCAGAGAGATAGTTGTCTCTCAAATAGCACTGAGTGCCAGCAATGTCTGCTAGTTTTTCTTCCCCTGTCACTGAGTCATTGATTCTGTCATCTTGACTTCTGTGTGTTTAGGAAGGAGGGGTAATTGTTACCCAGCTTTAAAGCTCTGCAAACTCTTTTGTGCGGGAACTGTTGTGAAAGTGTCGTTATATGAAGCAACTTTATAAGAGAAAGCCTGAAGTTTGGAGTTAAAGTCTAAAATCATGCTGCTGAGAATAACATTAGACAAGTCATCTTACAATTTTGGCTCATTCATTACTTACAGAGATGTGTCTGATAAATACTATTAGCAATATATATTATAAAAAAATGACAGCACTCTTCTGAAATAAAATAAAAATCTGTAAAATATAGCGCAAGTCTAATCTGCTTGGACACCTACAGGAAGCCCATAACAGTATTTCTTTCTTGGCTTGTAAACAGCTGTTGTAATTTGAAATGGTACTTAGGACTATTTAGTATCACAAGTGAAAAGGTAGAGCACATGTGTTAAGATTCACGGTGTAATGCCTTTGGCCCCATGTGTTCTGTGTAAACACTAAAGCCATGTGAAATTTGGCTTTAAACCAGTGAAATTTGCTCCTGCCTTTAGCATCTCAAATGTTCTCAGGTCTCTCCAATGGTTATCTACCTGTTTTTTGTTGGTTTGGGTTTTTTGTTGTTGGTTTGCAGAAGAGATGTTAATCACTGTTAATAACATGCCCACACCTGGGGAGGAGGCAACAGGTGTTGGGTGTGGGGCCTTCAAGATAAGGGGCTTTAATTGCCTCTCTGAGAGGAGGTCTCGACTTTGGAGAGAAGATGTAGTAGAAGCAGTGGAGGTAAGCCAGGGCTGTTTTTCAGGGGTTGGGTGGTTTTCACCTCTTTGGGCACAACTGGCAAACCAGTCATGATAAAGATGTTTTGTCTGCTTGCTGTATTAGGGCCACAAAAATGATTGGAGGGCTGGAGCACCTCTCCTATGAAAAACACCTGAGGCTTGGGGCTGTTCAGCCTGGAGAAGTGAAAGGTTCAGGGGGGGCCTTATTGCAGCCTTTTAAATTTAGGGGAGCTTATGAGAAAGATGGAAACATCCTTTTTATCAGGGCATGCTGTGACAGGACAAGGGGTAATGGTTTTAAACTAGAAGAAGGGAGATTTAGACTAGACCTAAGGAAGAAATTTTTGTCAGTGAGGGTGGTCAGGTCTTGGGCCAGGTTACCCAGAGAGGTGGTCAGTGCTCCATCCCTAGAACCATTCTAGGTGGCTGGGGCTCTGAGCACCCTGCTCTAGTTGCAGATACCCCTGCTCCTGCAGGAGATTGGAAGAGATGATCTTTAAAGTTCCTTTCCAACCCGAAGTGTTCTGTCATTAATTTGACCAGTCTTCTGCCTTTCTAGGTCACCATTTGACATCAGTGTGGCTTATGCTGGGCGCTCGAGGTCTGTTAGCCGCAGGCCATAGCCATGCAGATAGGTGCCTGCACGATACGGTGGAGCAGCTCCTTGCGCGGGGACAGCCGAGTTTCTCTCGGGCTTCGTGTTCCCCGGAGCGCGGCCTTGCCGGGGCTAGGACGCGATTTTCCGTCGCTTGGGGCTGAGGCGGGGGCCCCGGAACGGCGGTGGCGGGGCCGCGTTGCCGCAGGGGCGCTGTTGGGACGGACCGACCGGTGCAGCGCCGTCATGGCCACCGGGTCCACGGCTCCCCGCGTCCTCAATGTGAACGTGGGCGTCTTGGGCCACATCGACAGCGGGAAAACGGCCCTGGCGCGGGCCCTGAGCACCACCGGCTCCACCGCCGCCTTCGACCGGGCGCCGCAGAGCCGGGCGCGGGGCATTACGCTGGACCTGGGCTTCTCCTGCCTGCGCACCGCCCTGCCGTCGCAGCTGGGCCCGGGGCCCGGGGAGCTCCAGTTCACGCTGGTCGACTGCCCGGGGCACGCCTCCCTCATCCGCACCATCATCGGCGGTAAGGGGGGAGCGGGGGTGGCCGCCCCTGCCCACCCCGGTGGCGGAGAGGCCCCCGCAGGGGTGCTGGCGATCCGCGGCGGGGCCGTCCCGGTGCCTTGGAGCGCCCCGGCTCTAGGCATGGTCCCGGCTCCCCGCGCTGAGGCGAGCAGGGCTGTCCTGCCCACCGGAGCCTTCCTGCCAGGGCCCCGGCCGTGCCCACGGACTGGAAGGCGCGGGTGGGGTGGCAGCTCTTTGATGGGCATTGTGACTCTTATTGCCCCGCCACTGCTCGTAGAAAAGCAGTTCGTAAATGTGGATTCTTCGGGTGCTCTTTGGACAGTCAGGCCTTCTCAGGCTTCTTATGCTTGCTTGAAAAAAAAAAAAAAGTTTACTGTATATGGAGACCTAGTTTGTGGAATTTAAGGGCAATATAACTTATAGTTTGTCACTTGTTGAAGCTGTGGGAGTTTGATATTTCCTGTAGTTGAGAACTGTGATGAACTTACCGGGTATGCTCGTGCCAAACTCTCCTGCAGAGACTGGGGAGTTCTAGCATTGTAATCTTATGTTTATAAATAATGTTTTGGATTTTAGTAACTTTCCACTTGTAGATTGTCTTTGTAGATTGCCTTTGTAGATTTCAGTGGAACCTGAATCTAGTTTGTATTAATGTTGGCTTTAATGTAGCTCACCAACATCTGTGAGAAATAACACCTTCCCCCTTCCAGCTCTAGTAAAAATAGTTGAGATGGTTGCTGCTTGATTATGGCTATAATGGAGTTTCAGCTGCAGCCCATTTAAAGTAAGTCACAGGCTGAAAAACTGCAACTACAGGGACTTCAAACTTCATTTTCTATGCATTTATCTTGATAGTGTCTCTTCAGCATCAACTAGGTTTTGTAACACAGGACATGATTCTTCACAGCTAGAATGTTCAGACCAAGTTACTTCATATGAGTTGTGTGAGTTTTGAAGAGATGTATTATTTGCAAACTGTAGATGGTATTGTAAATGGTGTTAGTGGGAACTGCGTTGTATTGTTTGTATTTCTTTTGGTTAGGATAATAAACTGTTACTTCTCGGTTTCACCAGCAGTGAAGTGCTCTCTGCCATTGCGTGCTCTACAGCTGCAAAGGAGTGGCTGTGAGCTGAATTCCAGAAACCTGTGGTCTTGCACACTTTATTTTTCTGTGCTCTACAATCAGCTGTCATTCTTAAGTAATTGTAAGCATCTGATTATCTTCTAAAGAACAGTTTACTTTGGCAAATGGTAACTTAGCTTGGATGTGCTGAAGAGTGACTTGTAGTTAGACATTCTGTTCTGCCAGAAACAACTAATCTGAGTGGGGTAAACTTTCTCATAGAGTCGATCAGGTTGGAAATGACCCTTGGGATCATCAAGTCTAGCCATTAATACATGAATGAGACATGGGGAAAAAAATGGGAAAACAGCTTTTTTTATCACTTGAACATCATCTGGCATGATTGTTTAATATATAGACTTCTCGTTTCTTACTATCATTATTACAGAGAACTTCAAAGCATTTAGTCACAACTGCCTACATTGAGTTACTTAGATCTCCTTATTAATAAGCCATACTGGGAGAAAAAAAAGATGTGAACCATGGACTAGATGTCATGATAGTTTTCTTCCTAGAAAAATGATACTTTACAGGCAGCAATTCAGAAACATGAGCATGTCAAACTTGCTTAGTTCTAGTTAGACCAGTTTTTGCATCTTAGCAAATGCATTTGATTACTGTGACTTAGAGCAATTCTATGTATTGAGGAGTTGTAGAGAAAGTGCAGCGTTGTATTCATACTTTGTAATTTCTATTTCTTTTAAACTGTTTTCTGCTTGATAGTGTGTGTCTTTACAGTGGGTGCTTTTGCTATTGTTGTGGGGTTTGGTTTTGTTTGTTTTTTTTTTGTTTGTGTGGGCTTGGTTTTGGTTTTGTTTTTTTTTTTAACTACCAGTTTAAAAGGTGATACCTCAATCATAAAACCTGATCTGTGCCTGTGGGACTATTAAGGTGCTGTGGCTTTTCTATGGCTTGGTGAAACTCAAACTGAAGTATAGCACATCTTGTGTAACCAGATACATCCTTCAGTGTTCAGGTGTCAGTATTTCAATATTGCTAACTTTTCCAGATCTTCAGAAATGGAAAGTCAGGCCTTCCAGATACTTTAAAAATGCAGACTGTTATCATCTGCTTCCTAATGATGGAGGTTCAGGGTTCACCATTCCAAGCACTTACTTAAAATCAGGATTGCTATTGCTTTTTTTTCTTTCTGATGAAATCTTTACTATAGGCTTTCTACTTACAAGATTTTAAAATGTAGGTGCAAAGTACTTTATCTTCCCATGTTTTTTCTGTACCTCAGATTTCTCACACTTCAAAATACTGCTCTCCTGAATTTAAGTCCTGCAATAGGTGTAGAAATTAGTTAACCTACAGAAAAAGAAATTAGGCAGAAGGGCTGTGGGAAAAGCAGATGGATATGAGAAATCTAGGGTGGAATGGCAACAGAGGGCTCCGAAGCAGTCTTCTCATATGTGGTAGTTGTCTGTGCAGCCTTTGCAGTAGAATCTACAAGTGTGAAAATACGTTCTTGCACGTTCTTACTATTTGAAGCTCCCTTCCTTTCATCTTTTCATTGGAAGTGGTGTAAACTATTTGGTTCTTCCTTGAGTGACTCCATCTGTGGTAGCACTGGCATTATTCAGTCAGGTGAGGTGACTAGTTCAAAGGGCTCCTCTGTGGAGCTTCTTGCTGGCTTCACAAGCAAATACAAAGAGTAATTTTTTTAAAAAATTTTTCCTCCTTAAAATCTTAGGCTTTTTTTTCCAGGATGCCATTTTCATATGTGGTGTTCCAGGCTACCTTCTAGTCCAATTCCATCCACTATGTCATCTTTTTATGTGTCCTAGAGTGCTAACAGGGTTAATTCCTCTCCTGTACAAAGCTGATATCCTTTATAAGAAGCTATATTATAATTGTTCTTTAACATATTTCTGTGTTGAGCTAATTCTTGAAGTGGATTTTTTCATGGCAGAATCTAGTGTTGCAATTTTGTCACGCCATGCCAGGTCATGCTTGACCTTGCATATACTTCTTGAAGTCACAAGAAGCTTCTATAGAGACAATACCTTAGATTAAATGAATGCAGAATGTTTGAACAGTAACCAAATGGAATGGAGATTGGAAGTCGTATTTCATTCTGTGTGGCTACATTTTTCTTGTACAGCTTGTCCTTGAAAACAAAATATATCAAATGTTAAATCAAAAGATTTGTTTCTACTTTACCCACATGCTGGGAATTGGAAATGTTGCAGACAGTTCTACCCCAGATGCTTTTTAAAGTTTTAGCTACAAGGTGATAGTCAAGGTTGGAATGGCATAAATGATAGACACTTGACTTACTACATCATGGATTTCACTTTTACTTAAACCACACTAGTTCAGTCCTCAACAGCAGGCTCCTATGTTCCTAATGTGGCAGGAAGGTACTAAGTTATTGTGGATAGCTTTATGGCTTGGACTGTCACGTATTTCTTTTTGTCTTATTTTGAACAGCAAGAACAGAACCCTTTTCACTTCACAAGAATTTCAAGTCTTTTCATGTGCTCTAGCAGAGTCTTGTCTATCACATATAAAGTAATGCAGCAAACCTGTATTTGTAGCTGACTTGCTAAATAGAGGGGGGAAAAAAGCCACCTGAAAACTGAATTTCAAGGGTCAGTTCTTTAACTTGTCACAAGCACTAAGAAGCACCTACATCAGCTTTATGGTTGTTTTTGGCACTGAAGGAATGACTGCAAAATGTAATACTGTTTGTTTTTTTTTTTTTATTATTCCTGCTTGCTTCTATTGCTCTAGAGTTTTATATTTTGTTAAAATTTCGGCTCTCTGATCTTCCACAAAGTTTATGTTAACATTGTCAAAATAAAATAAGAGTTGCTTTTACATTTGTTAGTTGCAGACCTGTGCAGCTGGCAAGGTCTGGAATCATAGAATGTTTAGGGCTGGAAGGGACCTCCAAAGGAGGGTCTCTCAAATGAGTTCAGCACTAAGGGATGCCTGCAGAGAGGTTAGATGAGTTAATCTGCCAGAAGAAATTCAATCCCCATATTTCATTTTAAGACCACTTTGCGTAGCAAAGTAGTTTAACCAGTAGCAGATTTTTGACTTGCTGATGGTTAATTTCATGCCCTCCAAAGGGTCAGCACACTAATACAGAAGTACATGATTACCTCATCCAAGCTTCCCCCCACACACACAGTGAAGGGATACTGCAGTGTTTGTTTTAGGTGAGCTGTTGCCAGATACCCTTTATCTGTTTGATTTTGAGATGGGTCCTCAAAAGAACTTCTAAAAATGAAAGTTGTCTTTTTCTTTTTTTTCCCCACCCCTATGAAGTTCAAAGGACAGAGTAGCCTTATAGGGCTTTAATTGGAAAGCTACTGTTTGACCCTGGTTGTCTAAACCTGGGGGGGGGAGGAGGAATTCCGACAAACTTGTAGTTTTGTAATCTTTATGCCTGTCTGAACTTTTGACCTTTTTACTTTATAACTAGAGCTTCATTGTCACCATTTGTCCTTGCAATTCCTTTCAAAGAAAACTGCCTTGCAAGTGTCTGTTTCCACTTTGCTGCTGTGTTCTGTTAAGGAAGGGTATTAATTCATACCTGATACATTGAAGGGGCCAAGACTTTTGAACTTGCACAAGAGCTTGGGGAGGGGGAAATGAGCATAACAAAAGCATGTCTTGCTGATGCAAATGAGTACAATGAAAACAGTCTTGGGAGATCAAGGAAAATGTTGTCTTGCTACCAGCATTCAAATTTGGTCAGATGCATGTTATTTGTAAGATTAGCAAGGCACAAAAACTGAAGTATTTTTATCACACATCTGTTGTTGTGTTGAGTTTGTTGTAAGCTTTTAAGAGGATTTGTAAACTCAGGGGTACCTTTGCATTGCTGTAATGAAAATACACTTCTGTCAGTGTCAGCTTTTGCTTGTTGACACCTTTGTGACGATGGAACAATTCTTGTTTTTTCCATTCCAGGTGAGTGAAGTTGTTGGATAGCTGTAGAATGTATATGGATGACTTAAATTTATATGGAGGCTCCTTGCTGCTGAGTGCCCTTGTTAAAGGGAAACCTGTTGGTCTTGGGAGGAAGGAGTGCTTTGTGGTGGTCAGTGGGTACCATTCTGGTCAGAGAGAAGTCATTGCAGAGTCTTGAGGACTTTCAGATTGAAGTGACAACAGCATAATAATGAACCCTGTTCTTGCAAAAAATATTAAAATACAACTCCCATGTAATTCAATCATCATAAAGGCTTGTGTATATGATGTTATGATAGAAGTCCTTGTGGGCCAAGGGAGTTCAACTAGTGTGAATGTTAAACTTGTTGGGCTTATGCTGCTTGTAAATGGCTGATATTGCTTTGTATTAAAAATGCAAATAAACTTTATTTCTGTACTTCTCTTGAAGTTGAAATTCTCTTGAAATTCACTAAGTAATTTGGCTGGTGACAAATTATAGGTGTATTTTTATTGTCATTTTAAAATGAAAGCCACTTTTTAACTAAAGGAGATATGCTTAAAGAAAAAGCAGCTGGTGTAAAAGCCCTGCTGCTCTAAAATCCTCCCTTTCCCCAACCCCCAAAGTGCAACTTTGTCCACTGGATATTGCGGTGCACAAGAGGGCAGCATTTGCTTACAATGCAGAACCTTGCTGAGGAGCACACAGGGTAACAGGTCAGGGTGGATGGAGTCACTTGGAATTGTAACAGAACTGAGCAGATGATTTGGGATGTAATTGTGGCTTAATTTTCCCATTCCTAAATAAAATATCCTCTCTGTTTTAAGAAACGTTGGTCTTATTTAATCTACAATTTGGATAATGTCTTTTATACCTTAAGCAATAAAAGCGTGTGGAGTGTTGTTTTACACGTTACATGAGATACAAGTAACAGAGAAGAGTGAAACAGCTGCTTTTCACTGAGGTCGCACGTGAGGGGTGTGACAGTCCACGTAGAAAGCACTGTTGTTTATTTAATCTTGTATTTATCTTGTTTAACTGGTGAAGCAATTGGTGATGTGGGAGCCATGGAACTTAGTGTGTATGATTATTTTATTTCTTTCTCCGTTTTCCCATGTCATTTAGTAGTTGAACAAAATAAGGTAGTTGTACTCAACCTGTTTTGAACCACTTTTGTGCTGTATATGGTTTGTTGTGCAAGATCGAGTAGAATAAAACTTGGGTTTTTTTTGTGTATACCAGGGTGCTTTAAAATAGGGTGCTTTAAAAATTCCATGCTTCACATGGAATTTTTATCTATATGTATCTTGACATTAATGGTTCTTACTTATGCAGCACTTGTCATTTCTGTGTGTATTAATGTTGTTTGAGTGATGACAGCAAGACTAGCCTATTTGGCTGCTATGACTTCTGTGCCCTCTTATGCTCTTTTTGACTTCAAGCTAGTTTCCCTGTTAAAGTTACACAGGTTTAACAAAGTCTTAAACTCTATATATCAATTCTTATGATATCAACAATACCGTAATAGTCTCCTTTTCCTTTTAGGGGTTGAAAAGTTTAAAAGGAGAAAGAGAACCATGGTCTTCTGATCTTAAAAATTAAAGTGAATAATCACATTCTGTTGTACTTCTTGTTAGAATCCTGTCAGAAATGTACCATTCCCTCTGCTTAGTAAAAAAAGAAAAAAAAATTGCCATATTTTGTTCTGGAGATGTGATTTATAATTGAATTCTCAATCTAAAATGTAGATTGTAAACAGGATTGGATTTACTGAACCTTGTTTAGTGGAAAATTGCCTCCTAATGTAGGACAATTCTCTATAAAGCTTTTGAGTTGTGTGTGTACTTGTACACAATGAAATTGTGCTAATTCACACTTCATTATTTGACACCAAAAACTTGTCATCTTCTCAGGGAAACATGGTCAGCACCATTATGGCACTTGGTTATTAAGTCTGCTTGATCATTCTTCCTATTGATTTAAATTTCTTTGTTTCATCATATTGTGTGCAAGCATTCATCAAATAACCACATGCCTTTTCATTTCACTTTTACTTCATGTTTCTCCATTGAAATTATTTTGTAAGCTGTTTGGGAGAGTAGTAGGCTTTAATGCTTCTAAGTATCAGCTAATGTAGTGACGTCTCATACCTGCATAAAATCTAGAACAGCATACTGTAAAAGATGAAACCTATTTATAGTTATATTTATTTTGACATGGGTAATTTTAAAGCACTTTTTTTTTCCAAGTAGTATTTTTACTGATCATGGATATGTTTGCTTGCTAAATAGTCCAGTTTAGCAATCCAGTGATCAACTAATCAAAAAACCGGCTTAATAAGGTTCCACTGTATTTGTTATAAAGCTTGATTTACAAGTTGTCTTCAATTAGTTAATGATAGATATAAGTTGAATGATACATTGCTTTTGTACAGAACCTACTTCTGATAGGTAGTTTAGCTTGATGGAGCCATGAACTTGGCTTCCTTAGTATGTTTTCCATTTTTGCGGGTTGTTTTTTTATATGTTTGGTTTTATGTACTAGAAGTAATAATGTTTTGTATGTAACTTTTAAATTTGTAATGTAATTACTAGAAGTAATGTTCTTGGGTGACTGTAAAGTTCTGTTTACCAAAACCCCTGGAAAAAGAAAATGCAGGTGGAATAATCTAGGTTATAATTGTAAAGCAGGCATGTGACAGATCATCTAGCTACCCCCACATTGTCTCTGTTCAAGCCCGTTAAGTGGAATAAAAAGTTGTTTCTTTGAGTGACAGTTGTTTTCTATCTGGGAACCCAAAGGTTGGCCAGGAAAGCTGAAGACCAAGGACAGATGTTTTGCTGTGGTAATCTCCAGCTGGGTTCTTGAACATGTTGTGTGGGTCTCAGCTCATAATGGAGCAAAATTGAGTGAGAGTTCCAGTAAAGGAAGACTTGAACAGCTCATACGGTAGCTGTGATTGCAAAGATACTGTGCATTCTATGAGAAAAAAAAATGTTATCTGTAAAATTCAGATTAAGTAGCCATTCTGAAGTGCTTCCTTTAAACTGTTTGCTTCCAAAAAGCATTGCAGGCTAAGTAAATACCAATAATTCTTATTTCCCATCTCCTTATCAGTTATTCTACCAAAATGTTTTTGCACAGCCTATCTAATCTCAAGTGAACATGAAATGGTTAGTGTTGGCTTCCAATTTGAATTGCGATCTCTTTTTCAAATTTAAGCTGATTAATTCTGCATTAGATTGTAATTATCAGCATTACTAACATGAGGGGTGGTTGTGACCAGACAAACAAATGTAATTTGAATGTAACAGCAGAATGAGTTGAACTGTGAAAGAAAAGGAGATGGAGTAGAGAGGTGAACTTAAACAAAAAATTACTAAATCGCATTCATGAGCATCATGAATGTAAAAGATTATGAGGGGGAGTAGAAATTTAAAGTTTTAATTTTGAGATGTTAATCTGGGTAAGAGTCCAGGCCTCTCACCCGAAATTTCAGACGAGGCAATTCATTTAGGCTTAAAGTTTTGCTTAAAATCATCTTATTTTGTGCCATAGAAGGAGCATGAAGAGTTCTTTGTTCACTGCAGATCTGCCTTTCCTGCAGTGCCATCCAATCCTCTGTATCTCTTCCTTGTATTCTGTGCCAAGGTTTTCCTTTGTTTTGTGTCTTATTTGGGATGGAACGTGTGGTTGGTGTATAAGAGTAGTTGGTACTTTCAGATTTTGGGTAAACTTTTTTTAGTTTTGGAACTTTGCCTCAATTTGTTTGCCAAGGTTTCACCTGTTTTTTTTTTTTTTATTTCCATGATGTGTATTGTAGAGCAGATGAGCGTAGTTAGAGATGATTCCTGTGTATGTAAAACTAGAAATGGTCTTTGAGAACCTCTTGGGTAAGGAAAAGCTATAAAAGTCCTTGAGAATTGCTTATAGAGCTATCCAATTATATTAACTAGGCTAGTCAAGGGGAAATGTCTATTGTCATACATGTTTTTTCATGCTTAAATCTACTTATATTAAAGGCTTCCCTTCCAGCAGTATTGCTTTGTAGAAGGAAGTTTCCAAAGCACACAAAAAAACTGCATTTCAAAGAAAGAAACAAAATTATTGTAGTTTTCTTTTTTAGGATCAAGAAGAGGGGGAGGGAAAAATGTTTTCCTTGTATTTGGTTGTGCTGTTGGATGGGAGACAAAGCTCAGTCTCTCTTGCTGACTACTGTCATCGTTGAGGCTTTTTTTTTCTTTTTTTCTCCCACAGAGCAATTTTGTCTCCATTGAGACCCCCACAGCCATTGGCAAGACCATGGCCTGAGATTAAATCTCACGCTTGGGTGAAATTCTAATGACTGTAATTGTTTCCTCTCTAAGTCTGTGGTCCCCTCATCAAAGAGTGGTGCGGAAATTATGCATTAATGCTGTAAAAGGGGAGGTCATGATTACCTGAACCTGGGGTTGACTTTGGGGGACTCTGTGTTGTTCTGGCAGTGGTTATCCACACTGGCATTCTAGTATGTGAAGTGATTTAAAGCATGGCTTGGAGTATGTATGTAGAGGCTTAGTGGTATGCCTCTGTTCTCCCTGGGGTTTGTGTTGCTCCTTTGGCTGTCATCCACTGGTGGGTGATTGCTACCATGAGGGGAGTGTGGTACCAGCTCCTGTGTCTTGGTTGTCTGCTGGAATAGAAGGAAAAGCAGTAAATGCGGGTTGAGAGATTTCTGAATGATCTGTTTCAAGGGAAAGCTCCTAACCTAGTGCAGCCACAAGATTGGGGGAAACATGTCCAGCACTAACTGCAAAGGGCTTGGGACCTTGCATCAAGTGTTACTTTTAAACCTCCCACTTCAATGTTCTTCATTGAATGAAGATGTTCGTCATCTTGAAGGGTTGCACCAGTATGGGCATGGTGAATGTAAAGGAACTGATCGTAAGTGTGTCTGTGAATGTGCATGTGAAAAGACAACCCCTGATTGGATAGCAGTATCTTACTTGGTCCTGAAAATTGCAATGCATATGGCCCGCGGCTGCTGCGCTGCAGGGTGAGCTGTTTTGTGGTGGTTTACTTTTGTGCGCTCTACACAACTTTGGAAGCACACTCTCCCTTAACTTCTTTGGATATCTTTGAAGAAATTTTGCAGTATGCATTAAGTGCAAAATTTTTGGACTTTGTACTCTTAATGTATTAAGTGTCCTTTAAATGCATTGGAAGAATTGACTAAAAGTTGTTTCATTAGAGAATAAGGAAAATGGTTCAATTGGGACTTAGTCTCTAAACACAGCCTAGACATTTGAATTAAAGAAACTCCAATACACTGTCATTCTTAGATGTAGTTGGCATCAGAGTCTTTTCCTGATCTCAGTGAGATGAGTATTCCCTGGCTGCTGCCTGACAATATTGTGTATTCAAATAATATGATAATGTGTCTCCTTTAAAAAATTCCTTGATGCCTGAAAATCAAGTTTTTACACCAAAATTATATTCATGTATTTAGAGAATACATAAACTTGAAATAATTCTTACTAATATTAATCTTTCTGTATGGCAGAATAACAGTATAGCTAAACATTCAAAAGTCCCAAGTTGGGCACTCCTATGGAAGTTAAGGAAATATTTTTGTTCTTAGTTTGCTTGTTAGGTGATACTTTTTTTTTTTCTCTCCACCACGGGGTGTGTGGTGGGACCAATGTGTGTATTTCTTCCCCTAAGTAGACTTTTCGCCTGGGTAACAAGTGAGATGTGCTCATTATTTAAAGTGCTGTGGTAAAGTTGTGGTTGCTGATGGTGTTTATGCACATGGTGGTGATTGAGCTCTGCCTTTCCTCTCTCTGTTGGTGTTCTGATTTCCAGTAAGGCTGGTGCTTTCTGTCAACAAATCTGTTATTTGACTGGAATCCTGTTTGGGAAGATTCATAGATTCATAGATATTAGGGGTTGGAAGGGACCTAGAAGATCATCTAGTCCAACCCCCCTGCCCGA
>JAOEGS010016368.1:0-18190 GCA_025447755.1 Corythornis vintsioides
TGTAGCGGGCTCGGGGGGGAAGCGGGGTTTGGGGAGGGGAGGGGTGTGGGGGGGGGGAGAAGGCGGAGAAGGAGGGCGATGCTCCTTTCTGAGCCCAGCCCGCCTCTGTGCTAACCTGGCAGGATGCGGGAGCCGGCAGGGCTGCTGTGAAGAAAGTGCTGGGGCTGGCCGGAGGCTGGAGAGCGGGACATGTTGCTGGTGCCCCCCTGATGCTCCCCGGGTGGCGGCTGTGCTGGCGGAGGGGAGGCTGGTGAGGAGCTGGAGGACGGCGACGCGAGGCCACGGTGGGGGAAATCCGAGGCTCCGGCTGGGAAACCATGGGGAGATGCAATGGGAGATGTACGCTGGTCGGATTCTGCTGCCTGCAGCTGGTAAGGAGAGAGGCCGTCTGCGCTCATCAGCATGCCGGGTTGTGCTTTGTGCGAATCGTTGCCTGTCACCGCTGCCCACTCCATCTCGGCGGTGACCTTGCTGTGGGACCAGCCTGGGGATGCTTCATTGCCACCCAAAAAAAAAACCCCAACAAACCGAAAACCAAACCCCCCCTCCAAAAAAAAAAAAAAAAAATCGAAAGAGAAAATAAATAACAATCAAGGAGGAATGAAATTCCACCTTCGTCCCCTGCCTCAGCCCCAGCGCTGGCTGGAGTCGCGGCTGGGGAGATGGATGCAAACCAGTTCCTTGTGCTGCCAGCGCCTGGGGATGTGTCTCCAGCAGGTGTGAGCTTTGTTCCCAACTGCAATCTCTTGCCTCCCGAGTTCCTTCCTGAGGGCGCTTTCCCATCCTGGCGACTTCCAAGGATGTTTCTTGGGGTGCTGGTCCCCTGAGTGGAGCCAAGAGAGAAACTTGAAGCCGCTGGCAGCACTTTGTAAACTCTCCCGGCTTTCGAGCGGGACTCCGTGTCCGGGGGATGTTGGGGCAGGGAGGAGGGAGACGTTTGATTTTCCTGGGATTCTCGGTCTTCCTGATCATGAGATGCCGTGTTTGCCGCCGCCCGCGAATCAATCTTCATCAGGCTGCTGCCAGAGGAACAGGCGAAGGGAGCTCTCGGGGCATTCGTGGGGAGAGGTTTTTCTGGCTAAAAGCAGAACCGAGGAGGTTGCGATTAACGATCCCAGGCGGGTGGTTCGTTAGAGGATAATCAGCATCCTACAACTTGTCCCCGCAGCCACGCCGGGGCCCCCCGCGGTGAGGAAGATGATGGTCGGGGATTGCTGAACCGCGTGGCAGCCAGCCCAGGGTGGCGCTGGGCATCGCGGTGGGTGATGGGGTGGAAAGAGGGAGGCAGCGATGGAGAGAGGCTCTGGAGATGATGGTGGCATCCTGCTGACGGGCGCTTTCTCCCCAGCGTGGCTCTCGTTCGTCCTCCATCCTTCAGG
This sequence comes from Corythornis vintsioides, assembly GCA_025447755.1. NCBI lineage: Eukaryota > Metazoa > Chordata > Aves > Coraciiformes > Alcedinidae > Corythornis > Corythornis vintsioides. The sequence goes on from JAOEGS010016368.1 coordinate 1,380, forward strand.
AGGCAGCAAGCCGGGAGGGGTCTCCACCTTTGGATAGCTGGGGGTGCCCCAGCTTCCCGCTGGGGGGGATATGGGGAGCTTTGCGGCTCATCCTCGACCCCAGGGAGTGGAGCTGTGCTGGGCTGATCTGCAGGCTGAAATCCCGCCGTTCCCAGCGGGAATAGCCTCTGGTGTCCCCAGGTGTCCCTTGGGTTTGGTCTGTAAGTCTGGCTTTGCGCCTCGCTCGCCTTCCGCCCCGTTCAGAGAAATCCGATGGCTGTTTTCCAGCTGTCAGGGAGTTTCTTGGCTTTCGGGCACTGTTTTTTTTCACCGCTTGGCTCCCACGGGGGGGTTGGTGGTGGTTATTCCCTGAGATATCCCAGATCCGACAGGTTTTAGTGCAGTTCTTTGAGGGGAGGAACGGAATCGGCAGGAGCTCCGTGTCTGGGAGAGATGCTCCTGCTCGCTCCTGGAGAAACTTTGTGCTGCAAAGTGGGGTCAGATGTTCCTCTCCACCCCTCGTGTCCTAGTGCTGCTGGTGTCCCCGAAGGCTTTGGCTCTGAAATTGTCCCTTACTGGTGGCCTTTCCACCCCAGGCTCACCTCATATCCCAGCTCACCCCTTCCCAGGGTGCAGGATGCTCTCCCAAGCTCCTTCCAGGCTCTGGGTGGCAGCAGCTTGTGTCCCAGCAGCCGTGGGGAGATGCTCCATGCCCCCAGCACCCCATCCCATGGCAGTGGCACCCACAGGGAAAAGGTGCTGCTGCCTGGGTGGGGGGGAGGTGGGTCTGGGTGCCCACTCAGCCCCAGGGTGGTGGAGATGGTGGGTGCCATTAGGGTGTCCCCTTGGGTGACCCAGGCTAGTATTAATCCTTGAAGTGATGTGGCCAGAGTGCACAGACCAGGTGGTGCCAAGCTCTGGGAGGGCACAATGGGGAGTGAGGATGATGCCTGATCCTGGCTCTGCTCCACTCCTCTGCTCCACCTGCCCTGGGTCACCCCTGACACGGAGTCAACACCAACTGGGGCTCATGGCCCTCCATCCAGGTAGTCCTGACACCTGTTACTGGGGAGATACAGCTGTGCTCCCAGTGCCCCCAGCTTCTGGGGCTTGGGTTGGACTGGTATGTGCTGGGGCTGTGCAGGAAGCCATGCCCCATGGATGCAGGATCAGCTTGTGGCAGCAGGGCTACCCAGTGAGCATGATGGATCGCTAAGCCTCACTAGCTGGCCCGTGCCTCAGTTTCCCCTGAACAAAGCAGCATGGGTGAGGTGCAGCCTGCCCTGGGGTGATGCCACCACCTCTGGCTGGTCCTCACTGCCAGGCCACCTTCCCACAGGCACCTCTCCGGGTGCTGCCTTGACCCTGTGGGCACCTTCTCACACCCTCAGTGTTTGCAACCTGGTCCCCAGGGGATGCGCCCCTGGTCCTTTGACCCCTCTGGACACGGGGGGTGCTTATGGTGGCAAAGGGTGCTCCATGGCTGTAGGGTGCCCGGGTGCTGCTGGCACCCACTGGGCACAAGAGGAGAAGGCAGGTCCAGGGAGGCCACACACCTTGCCTGGGGCAATCAGAGCCCTGCCTGCTCCACCCTGCTCAGCCCAGTGGTTGCACCTGAACCAGTTTGGGAAACTGGTTTTCGGGCCGTGGCACAGTGGGGAGCCTGGGCAGCAGCTTTGAGAGCATCCAAATATCCAAGATTCTTCTTTTCCACTGCTTGGTGAGGTGACCCTGCCAACGCTGGGTGGCCCTTCCCAAGGGACAAGCAGCACCCACCAGGTTTTGCCTCCATAGAGAGTTTCTCTCTAGAGATCCCTCAAGGATCCACTTGCCAGGCAGACCCTCAGCAGCCCTGCCCCCCTGCTGGGTGATGTTCATGCTGCTGGGGTGGGTGGGACACAACCAAAACTCCCGGGTCTTTGCTGGTCCTCCCCATCACCTGGGAGACCAGTAACAGGCTGGTGGGGTTTGCAATGGTTCAGCAGAACCTTTCTCAGGGATGCCCGTTGTTGTCGGGAGGATTCCTCTTTTCTTCAGGCACAGATGAGAGTTGTTGAGGTGCTTGGATGTAAGATGAAGCCAGAGGAGTCTCAGCCTGGGCTCACCAGGGGCACGGGGCTGCGGGAGCCGCAAGCTACGACTCGTTAACTCTTGAACCTAGTGATGTCGGCTGCAGATGGGGGCAGTTGTGCTGCTGCTGCTGGGGGGTGTACCCAGCCTCAGAGGCAGTGATACTGGTGTCAGGGTGTGGACTGCTGGAAGCTCAGCTCTGGTTGGATTCATCCAGCTGCTGTCACACACCCCTGGGCTATCCTCTGTGCCCTGGGGCCGAGCTCAGGTGGTGCAGGGCAGGTGCCCTGGAGCCAGATACTTCTCCACCCCGAAGTGCTGACCCCATTGCTCCCTCCTACGGTGTGGGGCTCACCGGGGTGGGGGGTGGAAGGCAACTCCAGCCCCTGGAGCTGGATGGGGACACGAGATGCTCAGCACTCCCACCTCTGCCTGGCATCATCGCTCCGAACTGGGGGTTTCGCTTCCTTCTTTGTTCCTCTCCTTCTCCTTTAATTGGCTGGAAAAGCAAAGCTCAGTTGGCACCTCCCGCCCAGCTGAGCCTGACGGAGCCTTGCCCGGCTGGCAGCGCGCGGTGCCCTGCTGTGCCGTGCCATGCTGCTGTGCCATACTGTGCTGTGCCATACTGTGCCGTGCCACACTGCTGTGCCATGCCACACTGCTGTGCCATGCTGTGCCATGCTGTGCCATGCTGTGCCATACTGTGCTGTGCCATACTGTGCTGTGCCACACTGCTGTGCTGTGCCACGCTGCTGTGCCATGCTGTGCCATACTGTGCAGTGTTATGCTGTGCCATACTGTGCCGTGCTGTGCCATACTGTGCTGTGCCATACTGTGCCGTGCCACGCTGCTGTGCCATGCCACACTGATGTGCCATGCCACACTGTGCCATGCTGTGCCATACTGTTCTGTGCCACACTGCTGTGGCATGCCACATTGCTGTGCTGTGCCACACTGCTGTGCCACACTGTGCTGTGCCATGCCATACTGTTCCGTGCCACACTGTGCTGTGCCATGCCATACTGTGCTGTGCCACACTGCTGTGCTGTACCACACTGTGCTGTGCCACGACACACTGTGCTGTGCCATGCTGTGCAGTGCCATACTGTGCTGTGCAGTGCCATACTGTGCTGTGCCATGCCATACTGTGGCGTGTCATACTGTGCTGTGCCACACTGCTGTGCCACACTGTGCTGTGCCATGCCATACTGTGCCATGCCATGCTGTGCACATGCCGTGCCACTCTGTGCCATGCTGTGTCATACTGTGCCATGCTATGCCATGCCACATGGTGCCATGCTGTGCCTTACTGTGCTGTGTCATGCTGTGCACATAGTGCCACGCTGTGCTGTGCACACAGTGCCATGCTGTGCCGTGCCATACTGTGCTGTGCCATGCCATACCATGCCATACTGTGCTGTGCCATGACATGCCACACCGTGCTGTGCCATACCATGCTGTGGTGTGCCACGATGTGCACACAGTGCCACGCTGTGCTGTGCCATACCATGCTGTGGTGTGCCATGATATGTACACAGTGCCACGCTGTGCTGTGCCATACTGTGCCATTCTGTGTATGCAGTGCCATGCTGTGCTGTGTCAATGAGTGCCATGCTGTGCACATGGTGCCATACTGTTCTGTGCCATGCCGTGCCGTGCCATGCAGTGCCATGCCATACTGTGCTGTGCCATGCTGTGCACACAGTGCCATGCCATGCTGTGCCATGCTGAGCCACGCTGGGTTGGCACCTGCATCCTGCCTCCCACAGCCTCCCAGGGTCAGGGTGCAGGGAGAGGGTCTGTGGGTCCATCCTGTTGCCTGCCCAAGCCGTGGGTTTCACACGGGGCACCAGACTGTGACCCCCACCCCCCTGAGCCTGCAGGAGCTGACGGGGTTGGCTTACCGAAGGATGGGTGAAGGGAAAGGGTGGTCCCATCTGCATCCCCCAACCACTCCCCAGCCCTAGGTGCCATCCCCTTCCCTGCAGGACCTCGCTGCTGCACGCTTGGAAGCTTGATGGCCCTGCTGTCCCTTTCTGTCCCCTGCCAGCCTCACCACCCCCCTGCCCTCCTTTGCTCAGCTTTGGCCACCAACCCTCCAGCTCCGGCGCCTTCAGAGCCGCCCCGACATCTGCCAGCATCTTTTGTCCTCGCGTGGTTCCCGTGGTGGCCGGTCCCCGGTGCGGGGACAGCAGGAGCAGAGCCACCCCTGGGTCCCCTTCCCAGCACCGGGAAAGGGGGAAAGGAGCCCGGGCTGAACTCTGGATGGGGGTTTTCAATTACACAATTAAATGCACAATTAGGTATAATTACCAGCGCTCAGAAGGTGCGACGGTTCATAATAGGCATGTAATCTACTGCAGTCACTGTTTATACTGCTCGGCTCCGCTCCCTAATGATTATGGAAAGCTTTCACATTTGCATGGTTGCCATGGAAATGGGGGGCTGACGGAGGCATCGGGGATGGCGAGCCCCTCGTTCCCCTCAACCCCTCGTTCCCCTCAGCCCCTCGTTTCCCCGAGCCCGTCATCTCTTCACACCCCATCTCCTCGGGACGGGCCACGCTGGGTGCCCCGGTACCCCCGCGCCCGGGGATGCTGCGGGGTGGTGGGTGCTGCTGTGGAGGGATGGGGATGCTCCAAGGATGGGGATGCTCCAGGGATGGGCAGCACCGAGGATTCAGACCTAGCACCAAGGTGGGAATTGCGTGTATTAGAGGCGTGGAAAACTCCAACTCATCTTCTCAGCCACTTTATCACCTCCCTGGGTGACTTCCCCGAGAGCTCCAGGAGAGATTAGGGGTGTGGGAGGCCGTGGAGAAGCATCCCAGCCTGGTGAGACTCCACATGGCCGTGCATTCCCTGGTGCACCCGCATTATTCACAGGCAGAGCTTTGCCTGACAGGCTGCTCTCAAGGTTTATTGGCGTGCGTTTGGGAAGGCAGAGCGTTAGAGCTCGCAATTAAAACCGCGATTAAAGTGCAGTACGTCTAAATTTGCAGGACCAGCTAATGTGCACCCAAGAGTATTAACGAGACCAGTTGAAGAACTCTCTAAATCATTCATGCCGGTTCAAAACGCAGCTGGGAGCGATGGGGACTTGGAAAAAAAAAAAAAAAAGGAATGTCTCGGAGGGTTGGGTTGTAAAGAAAATGAAGAGGATGAGCCAGAAACCAGCCTGGCCCGACACCGTGAGCTGGAGGGGAGGGAGGGAGGGAGGGAGGGGTGATGAGCGGTGTGATCAGCAAAGCCTCAAAGCCAGTGGCCTAATTGATGGCTGAGAAAATGAGTCTCTTCCAGCCAAACTTGATCTTGTCTCTGCCCGAGCTCCCAAGTTTGGCTGCCGAAAGGGACCGAGCTGCCACAGCCGTGTTTAGATGCCGAGAAGCAATTTGATTTAATCCCGGGGTGGTTTTCTGTTAAGGAAAAAAATTAGTGCTATAAAAAATCAATGATGCTCCTTTCGGTAATAGAAAGAAAGAAAAGAAGGAATCAAATCATCACTGGCCAGGGTGGCAGCACTGCCTGGCGCAGGGTGAGTCGGGGATGGGCTCTCCCCATCCCAACCCCTGCCAGCCTATGGGGCAACTGGGGCTCCCAGTCCAAAATACCTCACTGAGATACCAGGAGAGGATGGGGAAGAGAGAGCTGAGCTTGGGAGATGTGGAAAGCTCTGGGCAGCTCGGTCTCTGTGGCTTCTGAGGGGAGACTGGGGAGTTAGAAGAGGTTCCTGGTACTGATGGTCCTTATTGCAGGAGGACTAAGGCCAAGAGAGGGGGTCTGGGGGAGAAAAGCAGCGTTTTCACCTCAAGGGGATTCACCACGGCCAGAAATTACCTCCAGACACGATGGCTTTGGCCAGTGTTTGCCCCAGGCTCGATGCCAGTGCTTGGTTCTGTGCATCCTCAGGGTGTGGAGGGGACTGTGGGGACACCCCTGCACCGGTGACACGTTCAGGGGGTGCTGAGCACCCCGGGTTGTTGATGGTCAGAGAGAGGGCTGGTTTCTCCAGGCTGCTTGTGGATTGATGAACATTTCAGCTGAACACCTCGTGGCTTTATTTGCCAGTTTGGAGCCCCGGGGGTGCTCTCCCCAGCCCTTGGGCACAATGGCTCCCTTCACTTTTGCCCCTGCAGTGGAGCTGTCAAGCTGTGAAGCTCCTCTCCCCACAATTTCTCTTCAGAGGAAGCACAAGGAGAACCTGGAGGGGCTGGATAATTGGGCAGGAGAGGGATGGACTAAAGGTTGGACTGGGTGATCTTGCAGGCCTTTCCTAACCTGAGTGATTCTGTGGATTCAGGGCTCAAATGGTTCAAAACTCATCACAGAGAACTTCAGTTCCTGATGGGAAACCCCCATCCCCTTTCAGGACTCAGACCCTGCCCTGAAGCTTCAGCTCTGCCCTGCACTGATCCTGCTGCAGCTGGGGGTGGGCACCAGGGGACCAGTGTCCCTCCAGCCTTGCACCAAGGCTCTGGGGCTGGAAAAGGGCTTTGTAACCCAGCAGCTGCTGCACATCAGCCCAGGGAGCTGGGTCCTGCTGGCATGACCTCCCTCCATGGGACTGGGGAGCCCTTGGGATGCTGCAGGTACTGAGGCTTGGGGATGTGCTTATGGATCAGGGAGAAACAGAGCACGTGGCAGGTAAAAGCCTCACCAAACCCTGATGTTCCCATCACCACCAGTCACACATCTTACCAGCTCCTCCAGTGCTGCCCAGTGAGATGCAGGTTGTTCCACATTCACCTCTGCAGCACCCAGCCAGGCTGTGGGTGGGAGACTGGCTGCAGAGCCCTCCCATCCTGGCTGGATCCCACCCTTCCTCCCGGGATGCCCGGGGATGTCCTTGTCCCCATCACAGTGGAGCTGGGGAGCAGCTTTTGGCTGGACGTGCTGAAGCCTTGGGGGTTGAGTGGGGAGAAAATATTCTGCCTGAATCCCAAGGGGGAGAGGGGGGGATGCTTGGATGGGCAGAGGGGTTTGGGATGAGCTCAGGATGAGCCCCTTGGTGTCTCTTTTTTCCTCTCCCCGTTGGAAAGCAGCTCTTCATTTCAATTTTCAAAAGCTGTACGTAACGGCCTGGAAAAATGGAAAGGCAAAGTTGGCAGCAGGCAGCTCCTCTTGTATTTAAACAGGACATTAAACCCCGAGTGCTTTATTAATAAGATTAATAACAGCTCCCATGTGCTTGGCTGGGAAATTTCACCCGTCTCTGGTTTTCTCTCTGCAGCAGAAGGAGATTTGGGGGAGAAAAATACTCCACAATCGCCCAAGTGCTGCTCTGCCTGCACCCAGATGGGAACAGTGGGGCAGGTTGTGACCCTCAACCCCTTCCCCTGTCTATCCCTCCCTCCATCCCACCCCATGGGGGTCACACAGCAGCACGTTTTGGCTTTAGTGTTTAATAGTGATTTTTACAAGCACCCTGTGCTGGGGTGGGAGGTGCTGCAGGGACCCACCTTGGGGTGATGTTTCCCCCTTTTCCCCATCAGGCAGCAGCTGCTGGGAGCCTGCAGGGAGCTGGGGGGTCAGTGTAGCTACTGGGGGGCTCAGCACATCCCAGTGATGCTGGGGAGGCTTTGGGAAGTGGAAGCTTCAAGGGAAGGATGCAGGAGGGCATGGGGTGGGATTGGGGGGTACACCAGTATCTGGGGGGCTGTGGCAAATCCAGCTGCATCTCCCTGAGGCTGGTGGGACTCACAAGCTGAGCTGGGGGCTGTGTTGCAGCCCAAGGTGGAGATAGTTTGGGGTGTTCCCACACAGCCCTTTGTCACATGTGGGTGTGCAGGTTGGTCACAGGGGCTGAATCCTGCTCTGAGCCAGCAGCAGGGACCTTGGAGGGACACGGGGGGAGGTGGCACTGCAGAGCATCCCTCGGGCACCCCGGGGGCTGGCACTGACAGCAAGGGCATTGCAAAGCCACCTTTGGCCAAGCTGTTGGGTTCCCAGCCTGGCTGTGTCCCAGCACCCTCATCATCCTCACTGGGTGTCATCTAAGGAGGGGACACAGACACCGTGCCTGGTGTGAGGTCGCAGCCGTGCAGGGGACACAAAGTCAGGGTGGGGAGCAAGCTCTGAGAAGCTGGTCTGCTGCTTGCCTTTTGGGCTAATGACCTTGATTAGGGCTAATTGGTGCTCTGGGTCTGGGCTCTTCCCGTGACTGGATCGATAGTGAAGCCCTTTCCCACCACCCATGAGAGGGGCAGAGCCTCTGTCCTGGGGACACCACGGGCATGGGGGGAGCTGGAGAGGAGCCACTGCAGAGCAGCTTTGCCTGCCTGGGTCTCTTGCTGGGGAAGGACAACGTGAAGACCTCTGGTGGAAGGGATTTGGGAAGCCAAAAGGCTGGGGAGGGTCTGGGTCTGCCTTGGAGACTCTGGGGGGGCTGCAGGGCATGTCACACCTCTGCCTGGCACCTTATCCCCTGGGCACCCTGGTGCCATCCCACAGGGACACCCAGGTACAAAGCCCCAGCTGGGAAGGGGAGGAGGATGCTGGGATGGGAGTGGAGATGCTCTGGTTGGAGTGTTTGGGGTCCTTGTGGAGGATGCTGGGATGGGAGTGGAGATGCTCTGGTTGGAGTGTTTGGGGTCCTTGTGGGGGATGCTGGGATGGGAGTGGAGATGCTCTGGTTGGAGTGTTTGGGGTCCTTGTGGAGGATGCCGGGATGGGAGTGGAGATGCTCTGGTTGGAGTGTTTGGGGTCCTCGTGGAGGATGCTGGGATGGGAGTGGAGGATGCTCAGGGTGATTGTGGAGGATGCTCCAGGGGGATGCTTGAGGTGAGTGTTGAGGATGCTTGAGGTGGCAGCAGAGGATGCTCGTGGTGATCACGGAGGGGGCTCAGACTGGGAGCAGAGGGTGTTTGGGGCTGTGACAGGCTGCTCAGGTGGGAGTGGAGGATGCTCAGGCAGCACAGCAAGGGATGCTGAGGCTAACAGGAGCCCATGGGAAAACCTGTCTGCTCTCTTCTGCTGTGCAGTAATGGCTCAGATTAATGGTGCTCCCTCAGCTAGTGCCTGGAAATGTCAAACTGAGAGTCCTTGTCCCGTCCCCTCGAGGGCTCTCCACATGCACACCCTCCTCCTCCTCCTCCTCCTCCTCCTTGTCTCCACCGAATGACCAGCAGCAGTGGGAGGCTGGGCAGCGTGGTGCTGCCAGCCATGGCCGTGAGGTTCAGCTGAGTACCCCACTCCCCACATCCCCCAGCCCTGGCAAAGGACCCAGCATCCCCCCTGTGGGTGCAGCAGCTGGGCAGGGGCTGGGCAGCTTGGTTCAACCCTTTGCAGGCTACAGTTTCTCTTTTCTCTTTTTATTTTGCCTCCTATTTTGGCTGCTGAACCAGCCCTGTCCTCCTTCCCCACCCCGAAAGCCTGATGTACCCTGGGATGTGGCATCCCCATCTGTGCCTCTGGGTCTCCCCCTGGCTCCTGTCCCCTCCTGTCCCCTCCTTTGCTGCCACTTCCAGCCCATCACCGGCCGGTTGCCAATTCCCCTCGGCAGCTGCTGGGACTCTCTGGTGAAACCATCCTTCCCTGGCCCCTTTTGATAGCATCTGGTGCTGTTTTCCCTCAGCTCGGGGAGGGGGGACACAGCAGAAGCCCTGTGATGGGCACTGGGGTGTCACAGGGCTGGCACCCACTCCCTGTGGTGCTGTGGGGACCATTGGCACAGGAGGCTGGTCAGAGTGCAGTGAGGTTTGGGGGGGTCTGAGGGTGCCTGTTTGCTCCTCAGGGCTGGGGATGGCACTGGGGGTTTGCTGGAGGGTGGCACGTGTGTGGTGGCATCCCCCTTGGCATGGCAGCGTGGCCACTGAGAGCCCTGTGACCACAGCCAGGCCTCGGTGGGACACTGAGGATGCTGTGGAGCTGGGACCAGGCATGGAGCTCACAGGGAGTGGGGGTGGTCCCCAGGAGCTGGGGGGATCCCTGTGCCCAGCCTGGCTGTGCCTCCATCCCCTCCAGCTCCCAGCCATGGGCACATCCCCTCTCCCTTTGCTCCCGGGGGACACTCAGGGTGTCACCTCCCTTTTCCCTGGAAGGGCAAATCCTGGAGGGATGGGGCAGCAGGTGCAGGATCAACACTGGACCTGCTCCTGCCTGGGAATTCACATCGTGTCTCTGGCTGGGTGGCTCCCAACAGGGATTTCTCTTGGCAGCAGCAGCCTGGTGAAGTTACAACCCCCTCGATAAACACCAATTGATTATGAAAGGCTTTAGTGATAGATTTTTAAATAATTTTCCCACCTAAAGCTCAACAGTTGTGTGGGTGACAACAAGTGGAGGCTGGGGGGGGGACACGACTCCTTGGGGGTCCCCACATGGCCTGGACACAGAACTGATGCTCTCATCACCTCCTGCTGTCCCCCCCCATGGGAAACGAGGGGCTCTGGTGCTCTCCCCATGTCCCCCTGCACCATCTTCTCCTCTGCTGGGGAGGGGGGGCGTGAAGCTGACCCCATTAATGACCCTGCTAACGACCACAACCCTGCTAATGACACCACCTCCTGCCTCGCAGCAGCCCCGGGCCCTAATTATTTCTAATCAAGCCCCCCCCAAGAAGGAGCTGTGTGGAGGCCGGGTCGGGGGTCCCGCGGGGAGGTGGCACTTGCCAGACAAAGCAACCCCAGCCCTAACAAAGGGCTTTGAATTATACATGGGGCACGGGCTGGTCACCTGCCCAGCAATTAGCAGCACCCTCATTAGCGGGGTCGGTGGCGGGGTTAGTGCCCCTCCTCCAGCACAGGAGGGGATGCAGCAGGGGGATGCAGGGAGAACCCCATGCAGGGGGAGGTGGGAGCATCAGGCTGTGTCCAGGCCATTGGGGCACCCACGTGGGGACCCCAGGAGTCCCCTCAAGTCCAGTGTCCCAGCCATGGGTGCTGCTGGGGTGGCTTTTCCCCTCATCCTGGAGAGAAGGGGAGGTTGGCAGAGCCTGGCCCAGGCTGCCCAGAGAGGTGGTGGCTGCCCCAGCCCTGGCACCATCCCAGGGGAAGATGGGGGGCTCTGAGCACCCTGCTCTGGGTGCAGATTCCCTGCTCCCTGCAGGGTGTTGGATGGGTGACCTCTAAAGGTCCCTTCCTACCTAAATTTTTCCACGGTTCTACTGTTCATTCCCCCTGTGGGTGCACTCAAAATGTGGGGGGGTGGCTCAGGGCAGCACCCATCACCCAGCTGGCAAAAACCCCATGTGGTTGGGGGGGGGGAAGTAGGTTTTGGGGGGGAAGCCCCATTTTTTCCTGGATGTGGAGCTGACCCCGATGTGAGGTGGATGGGCTCACATCCCCACTTGGTGCTGGGCACTGATGGTGCAGGACTGGGGATGCCCGGGGTGCCGTGGTACTGTGCTGTGGCACTGTCACCCCTCAGAACAGCCCCCCCACATCGCACCTTAGCGTTCCCGAGTGGAGCAGAGCAGCAGAGCCCCAGTGTGAGCACTGGGCTGTATCCTTCCCCATCCCCATCCACCGCCGCGAACAAAGGGGTTCGTCAAACACAACCCTCCTCCCAACAACCTCCCGAAGGCGCTGGGTATGAGAAGAGGACGAACCAATTAATAAAAGCGATTTTGATGGCTGCTTAAGGAGTCTCTAATGAGCTCGCGGCAGCCGCTAATCGCTGTGTTTAAGAAGGCGCCGGCGGCCGGAGCTCGGCTGAGGCTCCTCAGCAACGCCTGACCGCGGGATGTGGTGCTGGGTAGGGGGGTGGGTTCAACCTCCGGAGCTAAAGGAGCGGCTCCAAATATTCAGGTTCCTGCTTTCGGGAGGATGGAGCCGCCTCTCCAGCCCCCGGTGTCCCGGGATGCGGGTGGAGGGGGGTGATGGCAGAGGTTGGATGTTCTGGTCCTGGGGGGTGGCAGCTCTGGGCTGGATCGTGGAGCAGTGAAGCTGCTCTCCCATCCCTGGGGGTGGTGATGGGGGGAAAGGAAGGAAAACATCGGCCGGGAGTGTTGTGGAATCCCTCAATAGCTAACGAGCAGCTCTAGCGGTGGCCTGGGCAGAGCTTCACTCCTTAAAGCATCCCAAAAAAACCCCCTTGGGGGTGGGTGTTTGAGGAAACAGGCAGGTCCCATCTGTGCCTCTTCCCACCCCCCGGGTGCGTTTGTATTCAGCCCGTGGGAGGATTTGTCCTTGTCTTGCCAGCACCCATGGGTGCCTCCAGCATCTTCTCCTTGCGGGGACCAGCCAGGGGGAGATTCCAAACTCCTCCAGCAGCTTGGGGCAGTTATTCAATGTAGAAATGAGCAGAAATCCTCAACTATCCAAGCAGCTGATGAGTGTTTTGCTCAGCCGGGGCACAAGAGCCCTGCCCCTTGCAGGCAGCGATGCCCCTCACCCGGTGTCGTGGCTGGCTGGGGGTAGGGGAATCACCCCGAGGAGAGGGAAACCCCCAGGCTTTAGCGTCTAAATCCTTTTTGTGCTGGCAGCTGCCTCCTCGCGGGCGGCTGAATCTCTCAAACCCGTGTCTCAGGCTGTTTTTATCCCGTATATTAAGGCTATAAAATCGGATAAGTGCTGGAAGAAACACCCACGTTCAAAGGGCTCGGGGAGCGCAACCCTGGGTACCACCTCCGGGTGCTCCCTTCAACCCTCCAGGATGCAGGAGCATCCCCTCCTCCTCCAAAAACCAGCTCCCATGGAAAGAAATATTTTTGGGAGCCGTGCTCGGTTTCGCCTCCCCACCGGCTGCCTCCGGCTGCTCCTTTCACGGCGGCATCGCTCCGAGGGATTATTTTTTGCTCCCTGGCTCATTAAGGGGGTTGTTACCAGGCAGATTTCCTCACCCGATTTTCTCCTTCCCGAGCCTGCGGGTCGTGGGAGGAGGGACTGCCGGTTTCCATAGCGATGCGCTTGGCTTTAATCAGGATTTCTTTCCTGGGAGAATTGATTACGAAAGGTGTCACTAAATAAGTCAGTAAATTGGATATATTTTTTTTAAAAAAACCCCATATATTTATATATTTTTTTTTTTTTTCTCTGTGGGATTCTAACGGTGTCTTTGAGATCCGAGGGAAATTACCTCTCGCTTCTCACAGATGTTGGGCTGTAGAACTTCACTGGGAGAATTAGCATCGAAATTGCCTGTGGCTTAATCCTCCTCCAAACGGGTTTGGCCGCCACAAGCTCGTGGGGACATCTCGGCCGGGATCCATCCCATGTTTTTGGACATGTTTGAAGGTGGAATTGTCCCACCCCTCCCATTTCTAGTCACCCAAAGCTGCTTTTCCCACAGCGACCACTTCCCACTTGCCCAGCCCGAGTGGTTGTTTGTCTCACCCCCAGGGTTTGTTATTTAGGGGGGTCAGATTCCTCATATCTCCCCTGGATCTCCATCTTTTTTTGCTGTACCCCAAACTTAATCCTCAGATTTAAGACCAAGATCCCCTTAATTTAATCCCCAAATCCACAGATTTAAACCAAAGCTCCCTCAAATTGAAACTCAAGATCCTCAGATCTAAAGATCCCCCAGAGTTAAATCCAAGACCTCCCAAGTTTAAGCCCAAGATCTCCCAGATCTAAGCTGAGGATTTCCCAAGTTTAAGCCCAAGATTAAACCCAAACCCTCTCCAGATCTAAGCCCTGGCTCCTCCCAGGCTGGAGCGGGACAGGATCCATCCTCTCCATCGTGTTTCGGTGGCTCCATCATCGTTGAACATCCACGAGCCTCTTCCTCACCCCATCCCCCAAGGGACAAGGGGTTGAGCGAGCGGGGGATGGAGAGTTCTCAGGCAGCAGGGGCTTGTCCCCTTTGTCACTGCATCCCAAGGACAAACCAGCCCCGGAGGAGATGCTGCTGACTCCAGTCTGGGTGCTGGAGATGCTTTGCCAGGGCCAGACACTCGGCTCCAGTCGGCATTTCCAGACTGGAAGGGAGAAATCCCCCCACTCCCAGCAATTCCCCATTCGCTCAGGGTCTGGGGCGGGTGTTTAGGGTTTTTTTTTTCTCCATTTTAATTAATTGTCGGGCTCTCAGTGGCTCTGCAGCTCCCGTGCTTTCTGTAGCGAGTCTCCGGCGTGCAGACGAGCGAGCCCAGCTCGCTGTGGCTAATTGCGGTGCTTCATTAGTCCCGCTTTGCTTTACCCCCAGGGACTGCTCGGTGGCAGCCGGCTGTGGAGGGGGGGTGGCTGCCCGTGCTTCAGAGGCAGTGAGTGTCCCTGAGGATGAGCCAGGGCCTGGGCAGGGGGTGTGTTTGCTGTGGGATGGGGAGGACTGGGTGCAATGGGATGTACAGAATAAATGGGGTGGGATGGATGTGTTTATAGAATCCTAGAACTATAAAACTATAGAATCCTGGAACCATAGAACCATTAAATTATAGAGTCCTGGAACCATAGAACCATTAAATTATAGAGTCCTGGAACCATAGAACCATTGAACTATAGAAACCTGGAACCATAGAACTATTAAATTAAACTAGAGTCCTGGAACCATAGAACCATTAAACTATAGAATCCTGGAACCACAGAACCATAAAACTATAGAGTCCTGGAACCACAGAACCATAAAACTATAGAATCCTGGAACCATAGAACCATGAAACTATAGAATCCTGGAACCATAGAACCATGAAACTATAGAATCCTGGAACCATAGACTGAAAGAATCCTAGAACCATTGAACCATAGAATCATAGAACTGTAGAACCATAAAACTATAGAATCATAGAATCACAGAACTATAGAATGACACAGAATGACACAGAATTACACAGAATTACACAGACTTATTGTCGAGGGTGGAATAGACCTTTGAGATCATCAAATCCAGCCCATAGAATCATAGGACCACAGAATGCCCCAGGTTGGGAAGGATTTCCAAAGGTCATCCAGTCCAACCCCCCTGCAGTGGCAGGGACATCAGCTAGAGCAGGTTGCTCAGAGCCTCCTCAGGGCTGAGACGGATGGGGATTGATGGGTGGGTTGGATGGGATAGTTGGGATGGGGGGGAGATTGATGGATAGGGTGTATGAACTGAATGGGTAAGATGGATGAGATGAATGGAATGCATGGGATGGGATGGGGGAGGGGACTGATGGATAGGATGGATGTGATGGATGGAATGCATAGGCTGGATGGGTGGATGAAGATGGATGGATGGATGGATGGATGGATGGATGGATGGATGGATGGATGGATGGATGAATGGGACAACAGGCTTCTTTGTTCCTGCCCCATCCACCCACAGTGGGGTTTTCCAGGCACACCACAGGGCTGTAGGGCCCCCTCACTTCCCCCTCTGCTTCCAGATGGATTTACTCCAACCCATAGCTGACCCCTGGGGCTGCCTGAGGCAGTGTGGTCAGGTTCTGCCCCAGCTCCCACTGGGACCTGGTTCTCCTGCAGCCCTGTGCTGCTGGCCACTGGCTGTGGCTATTCCTTGTGGCCTAACTTAGGCTAGAAGTTGTAACTCAAGTGAGACTCAGGCCAAGCCCCAGCTCCTTGGGCCATCCCAGCAGTCCCAGCCCTGCTCCTGTGGGACTGGAGCAGCTCTCAGGCTGGTGTCATGGTGGGACAGCCTTTTTCCAGGGCTTGACCTTGTGTTCTTCTCCTCCACCCTTCTGTGCCTCAGTTTCCCCATTAGACCAGCTCTGATGGAGTTGGTCACCCTGACCAAGAGCAGAAATGCTCCCCAGTGCAGTGTTGGGCAGGGCCAGGAAGGTTTTAGTCCATTTTACAGGTAAACTGAGGCACAGCACAGCATTGCACAGCAGCTGGGTGGTGCAGGACCAGCCCCTCCCCAGCCATCAGCAGCTGAAGCACCTCAAACCTCCAGGAGTGAATGGCTGGGTCCTGCTGGGGATACAGCTCTGTGCCTCAGTTTCCCCTCCACAAGAAGTGCCTCTTTGGGCACTTCTGCCATCTTTGCTGCACATTTCCTCCCACCAGGCACACAGGTGGCACCATCCTTTGAGTGCCACCACCCCCCATCCCCTCCACCAAGGGCACCTGGGGGGGCCTGGGTTGTTTCAAGGTCATTTGCAAGGTCAGGCTGAGTGGACACAGAGCAGCAGGAGCTCGGGGTTAACAGGATCATTTGGGCTCCTTTCTGCAGGGACACCTCCTGGGCTTTGCAGCTCCTGGGTTCTATAGGATGGTGCAAATAATAGATGTGAGCCTGGACTGGAGTGAATCAGATGTGATCTTGTGTCAGAGACTTATTGCAGCACTGGAGTTTAACCCACCTGCTCACAGGGAAATTGCATGTTTGGGATGTTTCCTGGGGAAAAAAAAAACATCCCTAGCAAAATATCTCCCTGGGAATGGCCATGCTGTGGGTCCTCGCTGGGGCCATGGGAGCTGGGGAAGGCCAAATCCACCCAAACCCAGCAGTTCTGGGAGTAAACAGGACCAGCAGTGGCTCAGGGCTTTGTATTAGGGAGTGTCAATGAGGAGGAGCATGGGATGGCCATGGAGCATCCCACCCCTCTCCGTGTGGGAACACCCACTGGCCCCAGGGCATTCCCAGCAGCACAGAGCACTGGGGAGGTTTGGGGTGGGGAGAGGGGAGAGTGACTCCTCCTGCTGTGCCTCAGTTTCCCTTCCCTGTGATGGAGCTGAAACAAGAGGGAGCTGGATTTGACCTGCCTTGTGCAAAGGGCAGGCCCTTGTCACAACTCGGGCTACATTTATGATTATTATTACTATTATTACTATTATTACTATTATAATAACTGACTCAGTGATCTAGGTAAATTTACACAGTCCATCAATTTCAACTGTTCAGTTTTTCACCAAGGTAGAATTTGTCCTATTTCTTAAATGTTCA
>JAOEGS010016369.1:0-22298 GCA_025447755.1 Corythornis vintsioides
GCCGCCCCGGGCTGCCGCATGGCCCCGCGCCGCGCCGCCGACCCGCCCCGCCCCCGCGTCACCGCCCGCAACCAATCGGCAGCGACGGGGCGGGGTCGGCCCGCCCTGCCCACGCGCTTCCCGCCCCCGCGCCCGCCCCCTCGCCCATCTCTTGAGTTGCCCGCGGTCACTCCGCAGCTGCTGCGCACGGATAGGCGGCCCCTAGACTTTCGGGCCGCCCACCCTGCCCGTGTCGGGGGGTTGTCTGTGCGCGGCAGCTGCGGGACACGCAGGGGATGCGGGCAGCGTGGGCATCAGCGGAGACCCACCATGCCCTAAGTACCGGTGCTTGATGCACCCAGCGCCGCTTGGTGGGAATGGGCTGGGAGCAGCAGGGCAGCTGTAGAGTTCCAGAATGAGGGCTCGGGTAAAAGGCAGGTCTATATCCCAAATATTCACTGCGACCCTGGCCTAAAGCCGGCTTTGTCACCTCCCCTGCAAGGCACGTGGGCTCTCAATCGCCAGCATTTGGAAGGTGGCACAAGTGGTGGGGGACACAGACCATGGCAGAGACCATGCCTCCGTGCCTCCTGCCAGGCACACCCGTGCAAGCTGCTGGAGCAGGTGCTCCCACCCTTTACACCTGGAAAGTGGAAAATACGAAATAGAAGCACTGCTGTCGTCATTCTTCATTGAAAAGCAACATACATCTTCCCGTGGAACGTCCTCACCAGGGACAAACCTGACACACACACAGTTCCCTGTCACTAGTGCCTCCTGCCCCAGCTCAGGCACGTCAAGAGCCTCCCTGACAGAAACCTTCTGGCTCAAGTGATGGTGCCACCAGCTTGGTGCAGAGACTGTGGCCATGGCTTATTTTTTGCATTTGCCCATCAAAAGCCCTCTTTGCTTTGGCTTCCCTGGCCCTGCCAGACCAAGCCACTTCATGGCTGGGGGGTGGAAGTCCTGGCTGCTGTTTCTGTCTGTCCTCTGCTGCTTCAGACAGGACTCTCAGGACTTAAAAAAATTATAGCCAGTAGCTTTTACCCAGTCTGGTCAAACCACACTAAATCTAGGAGCTTGTCTTAGCACTATTATTTGGTAATGAGCAATAAAGTACATGAAGCATCCTGGGGCTGTAATGCCTAGATAACAGATTCTGAGCAAATCCCTGCCCAGCTCACATCCACTTCTATGTAACTTGCTGCTAGGAACTAGTTGGGCTGGATTTTCATTTACTTGCTCAGCCCTCTATTTGGCTCCAAAGCTGAAATATTACTCTTGGGTGCATTTAACTGTTTTACTCCTCTCTTAAATCTCTGAAAATAATGTGAAACAGCTGTTGGGTAAATGAGTGCGGTCCCCTCTCTTCTTTTCTTTAATCATCAGCATGTCTTACAGCAGCATCAAACATTCCCTTCAATAGTCAGGGAGCAACTGGAAGGCACATGTATTTATTCTTCTAAGACTGCTCCACTGTTCCAGCTGGACCATAAAAATACCTTCAAGGCTTGATTTACAAGGTCACAACCTAGGAGTGATTTATTTATTTATTTACACACTGTTTATTTAACCCTGACTAAAGGCCACACACCAGCACGGACCTGCTGCTTGGCAAACCATTCCCTCATGTTCTCATGGACTTTGCTTTGCTGCTTGTCGTTTGCTGGACCAAAGTGTGACCCTCTTTGGAGGAAAGGGCAGGAGGCATAGCATCTTCAAGAACTGAAGAACTTGTGCTGAATGAAAAACAGAATGATTGTGTCTGGGAATATTTACCCAGGACTGGTATCTGTAATCCTGATTTTAAAAAAAATAATAATGTGACATGAGTTTAGGACAGTGGAACTCTGGGCTAGAAACAATTTTTAAATTTTCTGTATCTGGCTGGAACACATAAGGTAGGTACAAGACCTGGGGTGCATCACCACACTGAAGACTTCATGACAAAGTGCTTGGATACATTTTGTGAATGTGCATAGTCCATTTTAGGGGTAAATAATTCAGCTAAAAACTTGACAAAATCTTAAATATTTTTCCCAAGATGCCACTGGCAGTGGGAAGCAGTGTTGGGGTACCATGTCGCCGTTTTGCTTACTATTCCTGGAGCATCATTCATCTGTTTTCTGTTCAGATCGATTTTTGCTATAGTATATTTATACAGTTAATAAATACTGTAACCTAATCAAATGTCATCTCTTTGCCTATCAAGCTGTCCTATCAGCTCTCCAGCTGGAGATCCTTATCCCACTTTAAAAGAAGATAAGCTTAAAGAGCGGAGAAGTAAAGGAAATTGCTAAAAAGTGTGCAGTAAACCAGAAGTCACGTAATCATGTGCTGCTTCTCAGTATCTTTGTTGGTTCAACAGCCGTCAATCTGGAATGCCAGGGCAGAGCTGGAGCCAGAATGTCTTTGGGAAACAATGCATCTCCAAAGGAAAAAATAAGCAAACTTATGATTTCTGAACAGAACATCCCTCTGGCCCTTGAAGCACAGAGTAGCCAAATAATCACTGTAGGCTTAACCTCTTTCAGAGAGTTACCTTTTGTAAATCTCCTTTAACTCAAAATTTCCTTGTGTTTTTATTTATTTAGTAATATTATTTAAAAAAAAATTCAGATGGCTCCTTAACAATATTTTAAATTATTTCTTTGTTTGCATATTATTTGAAGATGTCAGGTCAAGAGAAGAGCTTCCAGAACTAAAATGGTTTGTTTCTACTGGCTTCCCAGATCACAGATTTTAATGAGCAACTAATTTCTTTCCCCTTGAAAGTCATTTAAAAAACCCACCAAACCCCCAAACTCTTAGTAGTTATCAGGACAGATCAGTCTTATGTTGCACAGAGGATAATGAATTGATCCAATGAACATCAAAATGTATTTCACTTGAGGAACTCTGTTGGCATGAGCTGTGAAATTTCAACATTTCAGGAACTGAAGTGGGTTATCTAGGTATATTTTTAAACCCAGTTCTTTGAGATGCTTTGCACAGCTTCCTGCCTCTCTCTCCATGCAGACCAGATTGCAACATGAGGGTCCCATTGCTGGGTATGCATCTATGTATACAGCACTGCCCTGGGAAATAGCAGCAGCACCAGCAGTGGGGTAGAAGATTGGGAATGGGGCTGGACACTGGGACTTAACTCCTTGCTTCAGTGTTGCAGCAGCTAGGGCAGCACTAGTGGCAGTGGATTTGCAGTTGCCAGCTCTGTGACTTGGGGACAGGCAGGTGACTTGCTGTTGCAGACCATCCTGGATAACCAGGGATTCTCTGGACACTGTCTTCCACTTCTTGGCACTCTTATGTGGCCTGTAAGTTTGGTTGGAGAGGGAGGATATTGGCAGAGAGGTGCTGAAGGTTTAAAGAAGGATGGTGGAATTAGCAGATGAAGAGACTGGAGAGGCAATTTTAGCTTGTTGAAAACAATTTCTTGATGTAGTTGGAGGAAGAAAACATTGTCAGGGAGGGAGAGGAATAATTTAGATGAATACATGGAGATTTAATGATTGGTAATGTGATGAAAGAGAAAATTTGATACAAATACCCAAAAATGTTTTTAGGATGTCAAACATAATAGGTTGACAGGAATAGCAGTGGATGTCTCATCACTCAGTCCTTTCTAGTTAGGTTTGACAAAACTCTAATTCTCAACTTTGGATCATGTTGTATCTTGTCTAAGATATGGACATTTCCAGCTCTTACTTTAGCTCTAACATGGATTCTTACCATATCTTAGCAACCTGGGTCTTGACAAGTAGCCTTCAGTTTTCCCCAAGCAAACAAATCGGGTCATCTTTGCTACTGGGTGACCAGATTGATTTAAGCAAGCTTTTACTGGAGAAATGAAAGAACAGTTTCTCTGTGTCTGTGAGGCTGGCATAGATAGAGCAGACATCTACCATGGGCTAGCAGCCAGGGTGAGTGGTTGCCTGCCAGGCATAAGGGCTGACTGTGCTGCCTATTAATTACCCAGAAGGATCTTGTCTTCCTTGTGCAGCTTTGGTCAAGTCATACCCTCATTGCAATCAGATTCAGGCACCACCATTATTAACATAATATCCTCTTAAAATATTAACTTTTTGTTCTTCTAAGGCATTAGTCAAAACCCACTGAAATGCTTGGAAGGCCTCCCATTGACTTCAGTGAGCTTCATGTTGTTGTCATTCCTTCTCTGGAGAAAAAGGGCTACCTAAATGCAATGTCCTCCTAAATCTCTCTGTAAACTTAGCTTACATCTGAGAAACCATTTTGTGTTTGTTACCTGGGCAGTGACTAAAATCTGAAGGAAAGAAGATGAAAAACTCCCCTGCAAGTCTGCATGTGAAATAATCAGGCTTCACTGTGCTGCCCCAGGAAGAAACTATCACTTGGCTCTATTCACATTGGACATTTGTTATTAGAGAAATAGAGACATGATGGAACTTTGCCACAAGATCCATGTCTCTTGTTTTTAAAATAAACATCTTGCCTTTGACTTGACGTTTATTTTCCATAAATGCTTCGGCTTCAATTTGGCATTTCAGCAACAGTGGGAGGCTGTTATCCTGTGACAACATGCAATTCCTTTGACATTATCTCTTGATTACATGTGACAGTGCGCCAAATATTGTATGGAGTTGCTTTTAGTTAAATAGTGCCATGAAAATATAAACCAAATGTATTCAATAAGAGAAGCAGCCGTACCTCACAGCCCTATACTGTGTGTGACACCATAATCACATGAGGCATTCTGTGTAATAGTGAGTGTCACATTAGCAAAGTCACACACTACATTTGACTTAGGAGGTTCAAAGTAGTGAATCACAGAAACACAGACTCTGGGGCTCTGGCTGATGTCTTGGTTAGCATGTACAGGACAGAGTATCAACATTCTGAAAAACTCTAAACCAATCTGAATATGCACAGGTAAGTCCTTATGCTCTGGAAGACCCTGCCACAGTAACCTAGCCCTTGTTCAGAGCATTTTTTTTTTCATCAGAACACTCTTACAAGCATATTGATTTGTTTATTCCCTTCAGGTGATAAAAGAAATGCAACAACTGTCTTTCTGTCTCTCTCTCATACACTGAGTAAAAAGGCACTGAGGAACAGCCAAGTTTGACTCCTGAAATCTGTGTTGCATTTTTGCTAAACCATCAAAATTTGGGAAAAGGCTGAGTTTGACCAGTGACTTCAACTGCAATCAAAGCTTCCAAACCAGATGGAAGACTCTTGTTTCCTAGTGGTCTTTAGAATCACATGTATTTAAAAAAATCTTCTGTTTGCCACTGTAGGATTGAGACCAGGTCAATATTTCCCTGTATGCCATGAGAATTGTGATGCTTTTATAATCCTGAACTGATGTCTGATGAGGAGAGTGAAGGAAGGGGTGTTATGTTGCTGGAAATGTCTCTTTCAGAAAACGTTCTTGATCTTGTATGTGCAGAAGAAGTTTGAACTGAGAGTAAAACTTCTGGCTCATGCTGGGTATACTTACTTGTCATACAAAAGCCTAATACAAAAGGAGTTGCACCAATTTATGCTAGTTGAAGGGCTGGCTCTTTATCTAGCTGATAGTTTTCAACACTTCCTCCCCTAGCCTCATGCTATCCCTGTCAGAGGAGGTCTGTAGTTCATCTTTGAAGTATCTCACTCAGGATAAATTCTTATTTAAATGTTCCCTTTAAAAGTACAATTTGTCAAGTCTCACTGTCTCCATCTCCCTATACTTTTTTCACAACCACACTCTTAGACAGAGACACTGGCACTGTGAGAAAAGCCTGAGGAAGGCTGCCTCTTTTTTTAAGCATCAGCGATTCCTTCGAGAGGGGTGGTGAAATATTTTACAGCAGGCCAGTAAACACTGCAGTGGCCAGAGCCTTTGTTTATACACAGAGAAAATGGTCAGAGACCAGATCAGAGGAGTGATGACTAGAAGTCCTCTGAGATTTCAGTCTATTCCTGCTTCAGCACATACTTCCTGCAAGAAGTTGCTTTATTTCTCCATCCTGAAGTTTACCAATCTGTAGGATGAAGGGTGCATGCTTTGGGAAATACCATCTTGAATTTTAATTGGAACAAAAAGCTAATTCTTTACAAGCACCAACTGAGGTGTGGCTGTCAGGTGCAGTGAAAAGGCACAGTGACACTGTTTTGGTGTCAAGCAACACGCTGCCTGATGAAATCAAGAAATCATTATGTTCCCTGTCACATCATGGAGTACTAGAATATGTAAACTAATAGCTGGAACATGCTTAAAGACTATTTCAGATGGTTTGGGGTGGAACCAGTATTTTCAGATATGTGGGAAATCTCTCTGTATGTTCTGGATGGCAAAAGACTGACTTGAGCAGCATGGCTGGAGGTCCAGCTTTGGCTGGCTATGACGATGGGTGCATGGCTAACACAGCCCAGTGTTGTTGACTGAGTGTCTCCAGATGTAGGACCAAGGCTTTGGGTTCTGTAGGGAAATGGGGTATGAGTCCCATTGGGAGGAAATGTATTCTGGATTTTTGAAGCAAGAAAAGTTAATTGCAGTTCATGCTAACTTAGGGCAGTACCCTGGGAAAAAGCTCTGAATAGTTGACAGTGGCACAACATATGACAAATCTGAACAGCTATTCCTTTTTGGTGGCAGTAAGAGTGCCTTCCAAATCTTTTGGGAGATAATGAGATGCAAATTTTTTTTTTTGAACCTGTCATTCAGACAATTTAGAATGCTTAATGACAGGCTTTTTCTAAGTAATGGTCCTCCTAAGTTGCCTCAGTATTATTTAAGTCAACTTTGATTTTTTACTGGTTAAGAGGAAAAACAGAAGTTGCCTTAAGTTTCATAAGCAATAATTTCTTACTAGCATCCATCTGTAGCCCTGTGTCCCCTCTCAGATAGCTATCAAATACATAACACTAACTTGCTGTTTAATATACTCAGGTAGATACTATCCTACTATGCACCAGAGCAAAATGACTTTATTTGGTGTAAATAATCATGGGAAGAGGAAGAAAAAGTAAGATGCATGAGTGTTAGATGGGGGGTCTTGCAAAGCTATCTGACATTGCTGTTATGTAACATAAGAAAACTCAAAAGCTAACAGTTATCTTAAAAAAAAATCCCTCCATGGAAATCTATTGCAACAATTTTGGTCTAATTCTAGCTTGTTTTGTTGTTTTTTGTTGTGTTGTTGTTTGGGTTTGGTTTTTTTCCTAGCCTGTGGCTTTGGACTTACCTGATAAATGTCTTTGATAAATGGTTCTGGAAACTGCTGAAAATGTTTAAATATCCTTAACATCAACCTTAGATATAGTTAATTCATGTAATTGAGTGAATGGTTTAATGGTGCTATGGTTCAATTGTCACAGAATAAATGTTTGTCTTGAGCCTACCTCTGGTCTAGATGAACAAACCATCTACCAATTAATACACTGCCCTGGATGACTTGCAGATCTATGGAGTTCTCTAGCAACTGGGAAAGGAGAAATACTGGGATCCTGCTGTACCTATTTCTTCTGAACACATTCACTGTGTTTAAGTCAAGTAACACATCTGCATCTATTTACCTCTTCTTACTGGCTATGAGAAACCTCTACTGTCTTGGTGTCCTTGACAGTGTTGTATTGGATTAAGCTATTTGTCACCTATGCATGTTTTGCTCCTCAATAGTTGTGGACTTTTTTTTCTATCTATGATAAAATCATGCTGAGATAGTGATAAATTGCCTCACTCTTCACCAGCTTGCTTATTGATTTGTAATAACAAATTAAATTATGATATTCCAGCTCTGTAACAACATGTTTCTGACAGTAAATCCTCTGTTTAGGTACCACCCACTGGGAAGTATCTCTTCAGTCTGCATTGAGCACCACATAGCAAGTATGATAAGATTAAGTGCTCAGCATTCCCCAGTTTCCTGGAGGTGAAGTGGATAAACATATGCTCTGCACTTCTGAAAATCTGGCAAGAATTTAAAGCTACCACTACATCTTCCAATAAAATGATCCAGATCACAGCTAGATCTAGAAATAGAGCTGAAGACCCTGGGTTTGGCTTTGGTCTCTATGTCTTTCTTTTCATCATAATTTGTCACAAATTCTATTTTGAGCTGAATTACTCTTCTGCATTTAAAATTCTGTATTGTGTTGTCATTATAGTCTGACAATAAATTTATCTGACTATAGTCTTTGCTCAGAAATCTGTATCTGATTTTCTCTTTCTGTTACAGACTCCAGAAAATCCTAAGCAACAGACCATGATTCAGATGTCAGCCCAGCCTTGGCATCTCCAGTCCAGCCCTATGCCTTTCCTGACAAGCCATGCTGGTGGTGTCAAATCACCGAAGATTTCAGTGGTCCTTCATGGATGGTGAAGCCACAACACTGGTGAAGTAATAAGGTTAATAATCTTAAGGTCTTGAAACTAAAGTGATGGCAGAGGGGAGGCTCTGATGCAGCCTGGTAATGCTAGATCAGATTCCCAGGAATTGGGGCAAGATTGGAGGGTACTTTGTCCCTTGCAGGATTAGACCATCAGTGAGCAACAATTTTCACTTTAAGACTCTAATTTTGAATTCAGCTTAACTAGACCTCCTGTTTTCCCCTCCTCTTCAGTCAGCAAGACATTTAATAATATACAAATATCTCACTGTGGCCTCAAGTTAATTTCATTTATGATCAAGTGACATTAATGGCACCTGCAAGAAATTCTTGACATATCTGCCACTTACATACAATGCCTTTGGACAAAGAGGGAGATTTTATTTTTATATTCCCTCTGTTACCTATTATACTTAATGCATAGAACTCCCTCATATCTGAGTAAGAAAAACTTACACTTGCCAATAAATTTGCAATGCATTACTAATGATGCCATAATTGCATATAATAAATGCTCTCTCTGCCCTTACTGGGCTTTTGTGAAGCTGAATAGCTGTGAACAACTTTGCAGTCCTCATCTGAAAAGTCTCCTATAGACAGAATAATATTACTATTTTAAACAGCAGAACTGTTATGGAGACATCTCTGTGTTCAAGCTGTTCTTAGCCAGTAACCACAGGCTACTCACTGCCTCGAAGTCTAAAACTCCTAAGCTTATAGTTAGTTTAGATACTCTCACTCAGCAAACACCTTGTTTCTTATTAGTTATTTATCCTTTTATTCTGCAGACTACCTAGGAATGAGATTGGGTTTTCTTACACATTAATTATTCATAATGATTCAAGGAGTTTGTTTCTGCAAACATATTTAAGGTTCTCTATGAACTTCTTGCATTCCTAATTGTTTTATGTGCTTGCTGTTCATCATGTGTTGTCTACAGAACTCATGGATCACTGCAAACCATATCATGTGGCATTGCTTTTGTTCTCTGACTCACAAGTCTCAAACCCAGGAAAGGCAGTTCTGGAAGGCGAAGGAGGGTTTCTGACATGAATGTTGGGGCATCTTGCTGTTTCACAGTTCTCTGCAGCTCTCATTCAACTGTTTCTGTAATTGCAGATTCACTCTCATATTTTTGGAGACTGGGTTGAGCATCTGGTATCACTCTCAACTTTTTACTTCACTTGCTACTATCAGTTGTACTACAGTGACTGTTGGTGGTTTGAGTGAGATAGGAGATATAATATGGCATGTGGTAACACAGGTATCGTCCTACAGACCTCAATCAAAGTGATAGGCAGGCTAAATGACTTTTCCAGGGGCACTCAGAAAGACTGTTGCAAGGTCAAACTGGATCTCACAACTTCAGCATCCCCATTGGTGTTTGATCTGTAGGATTACTGCCTATTCATGCCACTGAACTTGTCTTTTTATCTTTATATCCCTTTTCTGCTCTTACTACTCTTGTCACTAGTTACCATAACATGAAGAGACATTCTTGTGGGAATAGGACTAAGGGGGTAGGGCCTTTGTTTCTCTCAGTGAAAAGGTATGATAATCCTGACATGCTGTAAGGTCTCTGGGGAGTGTTGACTGCTCTTATACAAGCAACAAAAGCAGGAGTTACACGCAAGACATAAAATAATCCCTCTACTCTATTGAAAATAGAGTAGCAGATCAATGCCTGGCATTCGTCTACTGGCAATGCCTGTGTTCAGATTTGGGTGCCAACATTTAGTGGCATGATACCAAACGCAAGTAGTGAGAACAACCAGAGGCCTTGACACTGTGACTGGAGTGAAAGACTGAAAGAACTAGGTTTGTTTACTCCGGAGACATCACTAAGGGGATACAATGACAGTGTAAAATGTTCCTGCAAAGAAAAGAGGAATAAACTGTTCTCTGCTGGATATAGGACAAGAAGGAATGCGCATACATTTCAGCAAAAGCCATTTAGGCTGCAATGGAGACAGCTGGACTGCAGCAGGAATAAAGTAACTTTGTGCAATTCAGTGAGGTCTCCAGATTAGGAGTGTCACTGAAGTTTAGAGTTTAGACTTGTATATGTAGTAAAAAAGAGATGTTAATTCTGACCATGCTTCAGCTCTCTTTGAAGAAGCTTTATCTCTACATTTACTATGTAATGAGGGAGACCATTTTCCTGTACAAGCCAATGCATTTAAGTGACTGAATGAAGTTAACTGGGATAGATCTGGGCCTCTGTGACTCGCCTTCACCCTACAACTCATCATCGGACCCTGTCGATCCTATGTCATGAGCTCCAACTTCTGTTTTCATCACTCCTTTTCCATTTGTGTTCAGTTTTTTGCTGTGTTCAGTAGCGAAACTTTGCTTGGCAGAAGTTCGAACAACCTTAGCATAGCTCTTCAGAAGGTTTAAAGATTTGTTTACTGCAACATGCTGTTTAATGAATTGCCCTTTGAATATATAAACATGACTCTGAAGGCTCTATCAGCTAAACCATATTTCTCTTCTAAAATAACTGATAATTAATATCATTTTACTTACCATGTCATATTCCAGTATAAGCGCTAAAAAGCCAGATAAAGGGAAAATATATTTTAGGCTCAGTTTTCAAAGATTCTGTAATAATGTGATCAAGTAGAGTAAAAAACTAGAAAAATTGTCATGGCAACATCCCAATGATTTGACTGTGCTATAATATCAGAAGATGTAGCATTAAAAAAGTCTACCTATAACCCATTACTGTGGACTGGGGCAGTACTGGGGAACTGGCTTAGGGAATGAACACCAAACACTGTTTTGTTCAAAGATTCCCTTCCCTGAATAATCATACTGGCCTAAAACCCCTGAGGCTGTACATTTAGAAAAACTGAGGTATGCTTAAATGCTCTCTATTTTGTTTGCTTGTTTGTTTTTGTTTTGTTTTGTTTTGTTTTTGTTTTTCTGGAGCCTTTGGAGTGTGCTTGCTGTGTTTTTTATATTGTATGCCTATAAGGAAGTAAAAGATGAGGGTCTCCAATGAACTGTCTGGAGATGAAACTGGAAAAAGCTTGGAGCAGAGATTTAAAACTGTAATCAAAACACTTGCATTGGAAAAGCTGTTGCAGAGTGACAGAAGGTCTGTAACATGGCATCTGCTGTACTCATGCTTCCATGGTCACTGTCAGCAGCAGGAATGCACAGTAATGGGGTGTCTGCAAAGCATGATGATCATTCTACCCTGTCTTCACAAGGAGACAAAACTTGCATCTCACACTCTTGGTGATGTGTGCACATACTGGTATTTCTCCTGTTGGCTAATTGCAACCAAGGTTGACAGAGGATAATAGATCTCCAGTAAAATATGCTGCTAGAAATGTTTATGGAAATAGAAGATGGGTGGAGTGAAAGGAGACTACTAGTGCCTTGCTTTGGGAAAAGCAGATGCAGAGCTCCTTTCACAGCAGATATCAAAGACTCCACACAGCGGAGACCTATTTGAAATGAAGCTTCCCACAGTTTTAATTTTCACATGAGTAATTGCTTAAAAGATATTTGGCTGGAGTCATGGCTCATAGAGGCTCTGCTGCCACCTACTCCTAGTCTCCCTAGCTCAAAGTACTTTGAAGCCTTTTGCTTCCCATCAACAAATTAACAAACAAGCAAACAAAAAAAACCGAAAAAAAACCCAAGTTAAAACATGTCCTGGGAATTATGTTTCTCTGTCCTGTATTTGTTCCTTACAACTAATCTTTATTTCATATTCACTGCAGTTACTGTTACAAATCAGAACTGAGGTTTTTTTTAATTATGATTATTGCCAGCTCACCCAGATCTAGTTGATACCTTAGAATCAAGCTGCATTTTTCTTCCAGCTCTATAAACAGCAGAGCTCCTGGACTCAGCTAGATGGTAGCTACTGCTCTTACACTGCTGTAAAGGCATGAACTGTATCAGAGTACAGCTTGCTTCTGCAGCTGCTTTGGCTCCAGAGGGGTGTTTGTGTCAGTAAACTAGTCACACATGACTTGGACAAGAGGCAGGCAGGAGCAGATAAGGGGCTGTTTTTGCAGAGCCCGTTCTTTGTCCATGACTATGTTTTGGTGAATGAAATCATCGCAGTTCAGACAGCAGTGTGACTGAACAGGAAAAGAGCCTAGTTGCCCCTTAGTTACAATCCCCACTTGGTTGTGTGCTCCCAGCCTTGGTTAAGTCATTTAACCCTTGCGTGTCTTCTCTGAGTAGTAAAATTTTGTGTAAGAGCAGTGGCCTAGAGGTGTTGAACTTCAATACCTTTAAAAGCAACATATATACCAAACAGCCAAATGAGAAACATACTTTAGTTTCCACTTAGGAACGAGAATTTAAAACCTTCACAGTGATTTTTTGCATGTGTGACAGAATGGAAAGAAATAGCATTTTCTTGTAGTGCAAGATTTGTCACTCCAATATGAGGTAAGCTGTTAACTGAGACATGGTTAGTCTGAGTGCTGTGGACTACTCATAGCACAGTGGAGTTTGATTACAAAAAAAATATATGCTGTTGCTGTCACTATTCCCTATATGCAACACAAATAAATCAGTAGTTTCCTAGCTGAGAAGCTCCCACATTTGTCATTGGTGAGTAAAAAGGAAATTATCTGTCTGTGGGTGCTGCTCACAATATATCAGCCTGGTTTTCTCCATCATCTTTCCAGACCCTTCTTTGACATGAGGGATTTCCCTCTTGTTTCCCTGGATAAACACCATGACTATTTGTAGTTTGATGTTGCAGTTAAGTAATGATAATTTATTCTTTATGGTTTTATCAGGTGCTCACAGTGGACACCTGTTCCACCAGTCTGGCCTATGACTACTTTTGTACCACTGTGAGAAGAAAGTGACCAGGGAGGAAAATTCTTCCAGCTATCTTGGACCTCCAAGTCCTTGACATCTGGTGTAGTCATCAGAATGGCATGTTTCTTAATGGGAACTGGGAAACAAAAAGGAACTTCAAAGACAGGAGTCAAATTATTTTAAAGCGTTCTGTGGCCATATTGAGAGGTAAGACCCCAATGTTCACTTGCATTATCCAAGGAGAAGAGAGACACATTCTCAGTGTGTAAATTATGGCTTCACCAGAGATAGAAGCTTACCTCCATTTGAGATCAGAAGAGCTGGTACTTCCTTTTTTGTCCAGCAGGAGCCATTCTCAGACCCACAGTGTGCCCTGCTGGGCATGAAAGCAGGTGTGCCTTCAAAACAGGACCTAGGTTTGAAAATATTATTGATTGCATGCGTTCTTAATTTCAGAAGAAGATGATTGCAGGAAGGAAAGGTGAGCTGTGAAGGGAAAGTTTATTAAACATGGCAGGCTGATCTTCATCATTCCTTATTGATATGCCTTCCCTGCAAAGCTCAAAAATATGAATCTTCATCAATTAAAAACTGCTGGATATAGTTTTAAAAATTGTTCAAGAGACGCATCCAGAAATTCAGGACAGCTGTCTGTATCTGAGCCAGTGAGTTTTGACTTGAAAACAAAGAAAACCCTCCTATGAACTGAGAGCTCTTTTGCTATCAGTTTGTCTTTGTTCAGAAAGAACCATTACCTACTTCCTCAGGATGAAAGGTAAATAGTTCATGAACACAAGGGAAAAAAAATCCTCTAGCCAGAGAATGGTACATTCTGAGGCAGCCTGTTGTCAGATCATGGCATGGTGTTCCCATTGTCACTGGTGTGATTAGACAGGGAAGACATAGCCTTCCTGCAGTGATCAGCTTCTAGAGTCTTCAGGTTGTGTCTATTGGATTTCTACACTGTTCCTCTGATTTCAGCTCACCCAACCTGAAGGGAAGAGCAGGCTGCTAAGAAAGCCTGGATGTGTAGTGGGGTTGTGAGAGATGTGGAGAGTGATGTGCCAGCTCTTACACTTAGTGTGTGTGTTTCTTAGCACTTTTGTTGAGTACTCCACTCCATTTCCCACCTTGCACAGTCTCAAGGCATTAGATAGTACTATATGATCCAGAGGTACTTGCCTCTTTCCTGGTTGGATGGGTTGAGTGACATTACAACCATGCACAACAGTCAGTCTGCAGGTGTTAAGACAGACTGGAAGAGCTTCCCCTGGACAAGGTGCATGAAGAGTGAGGACAGGTTGTTCCTTTAGATCCTTGGCTTCCATGCCTGCCCTTCCTAATTCATCTATATTCACCCACAGCCTGCTGAGGCAGGGCAGAGGTTTGACATCTTGACCAGGCAGGTGATGCTGACTGACTGTGTGACTAACCATTCCTTGTGCTGATCAGCACAGGTTCTGGAGAGTCTTATGTCTGGAAGTCTCTTATAACTGTCAGGACACATAATTGCTTGATAGTGAATAAAGTGCCTCTGACTGAAAATCTGGCTGGGGCCATGAGGGATGTGTTATGGAGTTTTCTGTAGCTGACGGTGTGGCAAAGACTGCTTACTGCCTGTAAGTAGGCAGAAGATGAACAGAAAATCCAACTACTGTTACTATCACAATTGCCCTCTTAAGAACATTTGTAACCAGCCAGCCTGAGGTTCACCACATTATACTTTTTCCCCACATAATCATTTTCATCAAGGAACCTGTTCTGATGCTTCTTCCCTACAAGGTCAATAATCCAGTCCACTCTGTAACCCTCATATTTTATTCTACAGATTGACATTTAGTCTGTAGAATAAGGTTTGATTTTCTGGAGAATCTCTTGCTGTTTTAGGAGAACTAGGTCCATAAGACCTAAGCTGAACTGTGGAAACAGCCCACACAGACCCTTTTCTGTGCCTTGTGGCACTAGAGCACTGTTGTCCGTCAATGCACATAGGAAAATTTGGAACATTTAATCAATAACAGATAAATTGTTTCTGCTGTTACTACATTTCAGACTCTCTGCCATTTGCTCCTCAACACAGTGAAATCTATCAAGTGTTTATTGCTGTCCTGGTTACCTTTATCTCAACACATTAACCATGCAGAGAAACCCCTATTTTTCATTGCACTCATTGTCATGACAACACATCTGTTCTCTGCTGCTTGCCATTTTATATCCTCTAAAGCTGAGGAAATGATACTGCTGTACTTCAGCTCTATGAGCCATGGCACTTGACACTCTTTTCTGACATGAGCTCTTTCTGGAGCTCATGCCAGCTTCTATTTGTTCCCCCTTCTCTGGGAAAAACAGGAGGAAGAGCCTAAACAGTTAAAGTATGGGGTGATGTCAGGGTGATCAAAAGTGGAATGAAGGGAAAACAAGTGTCATGAAAGTGATTGAGACAAATCTCTGCTGTCATAGCACTGATATATGGGACAAATCCACCATCCTCTTCTCACTTTGGATGGACAAAGGGAATCCTGCTTTCTGAGTAATTCTTTCTTATCTTCGGTTTCTCCATCTGTAACCAAGGAAGCATTTCAGCCTACTTTAATATGCTATATAAACCTGGGATTATGTTCCTATGGACAAAACGTGTCTTCTAGTAATGAGATCATGACTAGCGCTCTATTCTGGCTGTTGTTCTTCTAAGCACTAAAGACCCCATCTAAATTATAGAAAAATACCAGTGATTATGTTCATAAATATGACAATCCCAATAGGTTTTAAATAGCGTTTTACAGCTTCAAGAAGCCTGCCTCAAAATTTCCTTGCAAATGAGAAAGTTAACACCTGGCTGGGAAATTTATTAAAATTACAAATGTTAATTTGCTTCTTGCTTGACCTGGGTCACTCATCTTCTGCAAGAAAATTGCATAGAGAGATTTGACCCAAAACAGTGAATTATTTTGAGAGTAAGTACTTCAGTTGCAAGACTATCTAAATTGGTGAAAGTTTTGATATAAATAACTGTGTTCTTTAGAATACATTGATCAGAGTCTACGAATGCTAGACAGTTTTCCAGAGTGGCCTGGTGGATGTCTCCAGGGACTTTACTGCATGGCAAGTTCCTGTTATATAATATTTTTTCTCCTGAGAGAACTAGTGCCTCTCCTGGCACTTGCAGCACCATAGCAAAAAGCACTTCAGAGTACCACCTGTGGTGAAGCAAAGTCGGCTTTGAAACATAATTATATGTAATTGGAAGTGGAGTTTTCTCTGGGAAAGAGTCTGGAGCTTTAAACTTCCTTCCAAACCAGTCATGACCATAAGACTGTTTTCTGCATTACTGACACAGAGCACAAAGGTTTGTGTTACCATATGGACAGTGAAAGGGGACTGAAAAGCTTTTCAGCCCTTGGCAAATCAAAGGCACCACATAATAAGATCTGGATATTAAATTGGATGGACTGTCCTTTCTTTGGCTTGATCCAAGTGAGGATATAAATCAGTCACAACTCTGAGTTTCTAAATCTAATTTGGTACCTCAAGCCACGGCTGCTGGATTTGAGGAGGATTCTGGAGCACAATATTTTCAGCTGCCCTCATTTCAGCTATCACAATTCCAAGTCATTGTGGCTGATGAGGGTGACAGACTGGAGTAGGACAGGTGGACTGCATCTCCTGATGAGGTTCTTGCCATCCCTGTTTTCTGTCATTCTGTATAAATGACAACAGAGTTTGGCCCAGTACAAGTATCTGTGTTGAATTTCCTCAACACACAGCAAGTTCTGCCCTTCCTGATACACACCTAATTTGTTCCCATGCCCCAGGGACACAGATGTCTTCCCAGTGGATCTGTCCAGATCTTTCTGTCTCTGTCCCTCCTCTGGGTGAGGTCATTTGGGTGCCAAGACTCACAGATCCTGCCTCTCAGCAGCTGATGTTACTTTAATATGAACAAAAAACAAAGTAGGTTAAGCTTGATTTTAATTAAACATTTCCTGCTTTCACAATGAAAGTGAAAAACACATGTGGGTGTCTCCTCACTAAGTATGAAGGACAAAACAATGCTTTATAGGAATGGTGCAGATGTTAAAACCCTTGGCACATCTTGTCCATCTAATTTTCCTTTGAAGACAAACTGGGGTGATTAACTTAAAAAGCTTCCCTCCTGTGCATTTCATAGAGACCTGTAGATGATGAGGACAACGGAAGACAACCTTTGTGAGCATGGTTTTTCAAACAGAATGGATTCTTCAGAGAACTAGTCTTGTTTCCCCAGTTCCTAGTTCTTCAAGGAATGATAGGATGAGAAATACCATTTAGACTCAGGCTCAGAAAGAGGTAGATACTTTGATTTCAGGAGGGCTGGAGGGAATTGTTTGTTTCCTGAGCTCTGTGTGTACAATGATTCTACATGGGCAAAATCTTTCATGACTGCAAGATGCCAGTATCAATCTGTTTCATTCCTGCCACTTGACAGTATGTGGAACTACCTCCAAAGGTGCCTTTCCAGAGAAAGGAGCTGATTACATGGACATGCACAATCACAGCCCGGTTAACTAGATGTGCTACTGGTCTGGCTCAATATGACACTTCATAGGCTTGCATGTCTCACGAGTGAAATAAGGGACACTTGCATTTCCTAGAACACAAAGAGCTATCTGCTGCATCTGTTGTTGTTTTGGCTTATGTAACGGGACCCAAATTCATTGATCATGTGAATCGATCAATGTTCTGGCCCTAGGTTGGAGTGATTTGGTCTCCTGAGCACAGGGATTAGCTGAGGGTACAGAAGATCAGTCAGGAATGTTTTCCTTGGAGTCCTGCCTTCCTCATTATGCTATGCAGCCCTGTGGGCAATGAATTGAAATGAAGACACTCTATGTACATGGAAAATACAATGTTCTCCTCCACAACCCATGAACCTGCACAAGTTATGTGGACTCAACTGTCTCTAACCTCAGTTGGTTCTGAGAACTCAAATCCTAACTACAGCACAGCAACCAAGGACATGACTATGAAAAGGAGACAAGGCTGCCTGTCCCTCCTCGAGGACAGAAACAGCTTTACCTTTGTCATTCTCACTGATTCCCCACCTGTATTTCAAAATCTCTTGTGATACAGATTCTGTGTCACCCTCAATCAATTGACTGCACTGCTTCCCTACACTTAACAATTAAAATAATTTTCTGACTGTCTGAATCTCCCATGTTGAAATTGGTGCTTCCACTCAGGTGTTCCCAGCCCTATATGTAGCAGGGCTACTCCACCTGCCATTGCAGACTGGGCTCCCACCCTGCTCAGCCCAGCATGCTGTTAACCTCTTTTGCAAAGAGACAACACCAAACTCATCTTGTAATTCAGATAGCCCCCTTTTCTTAGTGATGCTTCATTATTTCTGCCCTTCTCTAGTCCATACAGAATTACCTTTTTTTTTTTTTTTTCCTATTTGACTTGCAGTCCTTAGTTCAGTGGCCTCTGGAAATGTAGGAGACATAGTCTCTCTTGGTGGAATTGTGAGGCTTAAAATCCTCTATATTGACAGTATTTGAAACTGGAAGTGAACCTGGCATCCCAATTGTCCAGCTCTCCCAGAACCCAAGAGGCATTAGCTGAACTTTTTCTTTTAACAGCCTGCATTAGCATCAAGGAATACAATTGTGGCCTAACACAAAGCTCTTGTTAGAGATGTTTGCAGTTTCCTAATAGAATATAAATGTCCTCAGAAAACAAAGATTCACCAAAGCTTTGTTAGAGCAAGCCAGTGAAGTTCAGGGGATGGAAAGGCTAGCTAAAGCCTTCAGGTGTCTGCCTTTTTTCTTGTCTGTTTGCTCATTTATTCCAGTGTTCATATTATGATCTTGGCACAGATAAAAGCCCCATTTGTGTGTGATCAGGAAGCAATACTTGCTACCTCATTTTTGGACATTACTGCAGGCGACAAAAGCATATTTCTTATGCACACATACAATTGCTTCTGGATAAGGTGGATTATACACAAATATTGAGAAAATAACTTCCAAGAATAATTTCAATCCTTCCTGGTAATGATCTTAATTTTTACTTGTTTGTTTGTTTTGTTTTCATGCAGAAAAGCTATTTACTACTACTTTAAGAAGATTTTGTCAGATGTGCAGTCCTACACTATCAGGTATGAAAAGTAACTGTGACAGCACAAATGATAATGCTATCCATCTAGCCCATCAGTCACATTTCCCAAAATACCCAATGCAAGAAAGCAGGATTCTATCAACTTCCTGACTGATTTTACTCAAAATAAGCAGAAACCAGAAAATATTTTCGTGTGGTCATACAAACTGGGTCAGTGGAATCCTGACTCGCAACTCATTGCTATTAAGATAGATCAATTGCAACTGCAGATGATGATGACATTGTGATGGCATTCATTTATGTTGAGCAACATGCTGCCCTTTTGCTCTCATTCCCTGGACTCTACTTTCCCTCTTAGTTAAGGCAGGTCCATGGGCAGGGACAAAGACCTGAATGCTCCTATCAGATTACCCTAATGCCCATGACCTGTGGGTCTCCTTGCCAAGTGGCAGAAGAACCTGACTTGGAATAAAAATTGTCAGAGCTCTGTTGATTTCTGTAGAGTCAGGATCATTTATGCCAGGAGAAGTTTTCTCAGGACTCTTAAAGACAAAAGAAACTAGAGGATTACAGGGAAAACTGTACCAGTATTCATGGAAAAGGCTAATCTTGTGTGTGAATATGGTCATGCTCTGGCTAAAGAAATTGCTGGCACTAGAGAGTAGCAGAAGTTAGAGTCTGTCATTGAGAACAGTATGTCTTGGCTCATCTTGCACTGGTTATCATGAGAGTTGTGGAGGGGGGCAGATTATGCTGACCCAGTCCCATCTGGCAGGGCTGGCTTGCCCATGATTGAAGTGCTCTGGGGACAGCACTAGGGGATCAGCACAGGATGCCCATTTGCCCTTTTGGAGCAATTTATGGTGTGTTCTTCTTCAGTCATCTTCAGTAGGCAGCAGCAGGCAGAACAAGGAAGAAGGCAGAAGGTACATGGTGTCCAAAGACAATCTCTTATCCATGGTTTATCATCTGTTTTAGTGAGGATGAACAGCTAAGACTGTTAGGAAGTCTTGGGAGGACAAAATGAGGGAAG
The DNA here is from genome assembly GCA_025447755.1 of Corythornis vintsioides. Taxonomy (NCBI): domain Eukaryota; kingdom Metazoa; phylum Chordata; class Aves; order Coraciiformes; family Alcedinidae; genus Corythornis; species Corythornis vintsioides. The sequence goes on from JAOEGS010016369.1 coordinate 20,261, forward strand.
GGAAACTGTTGTAGTATTCCTAAGAGTAGAGCCCGTCCAACAGAAACCCAACAGTGTGGCAAAAATACAGTCAGGAATAGCTATAGCTCCAGATGAATCTGGCAAAACAAAAGGTTAGTATATGTCCTGAGATACCCCAAATACCATCAGAAGTCAGAAGCAGAGCCAGGAAGAGAACTTTACCAATGACTGATGATTTTGTTTATTTTTTTTAAATTATAAAAGTCCCTCCAACTCCCCTCCCCACAAGTTTCTGGAATTTTATGTAAAGAAAACATTTATTTTCAGATTCAAGCACTGTAGGATGTTCTAACATCTATTTTCTTGAATAAAGGGGAATTAAATTTCTAAATGAAGAACCATTTCCAAATGGAAAACAAATGTTCTGTCTGGAGTTGCCAACATGAAAAATTTCAGCTCCCACCATTTATTGTGGTTTGTTATTCATGGCCGGTTCAGCACAACTGAGACACATTCACAAAACTTTTACGTTGCTAGAAGGTGTCCTGATGCTCTGCTGAGTTCCATCACAAGAAGCTCCTCTTGAATGTGGCCTGTCAGGACAATTTGCTTAATCTACCATTTCCCATTAGGCATGTGCCTTACCTTATTACCTGTGATCTGTATCACTGGACATAGTAACAGCAGAAGACAGGAGCCCCTGTATAGAACCTTTATAGACCTGGAGGCTCTAGAAACCCAAAAGGCTGTCAGTTCTCAGTGTGTATTCAGTAGGTGTGGTCACAGTGTGAGCTTGGGCTGTGGCAGATAGCCCATGACAGCCAACTATCCCAGCTGTACTAGAAATGGTGGGTGCTACTGAATAAGAATGTGCACCACTAGAGCATCTCAGTCACAGATTGCTGTTGTGGTCGAAGCTGATTTGTGGCCAGCTGGAAACTGCAACTCAAGAAAATCTTCCATTTACTTGACTGAATCATTCCAGAGGTGGCTGTAAATTGGACTACCAGCAGGATGGTTTAGCTGTGCCAGAAATTATCCAGTAGCCAATGAATTGGTCCCAGGCATTCAAGAAGCCTTCAGCTTCCTGATCCTGAGAAAGGAGAGACTAAACTCTCAGTACTACATATTGATATTAGCCTGTTTTTTTAAACCATTTTTATAGTTGTTAAAGAGAACCTGATTCTTTTTGTCACAGAAATATCACCATAGTGCTAACAGAAGCTTATTAAACTGGATATTTGAGTGGAAAAAAAATGTTTAGCAGCTGTTTGCAGATGCATATGGCTTGACAGATATTAAAATGACATAAAACTGTCTCCTCCTTCAGACAAATCTTTAGGCTATTTATAGCTATTAGCTGTTTATCTATTATGTGTTAGCTCTTCATAGCTGTTTATAACATTGTGTAGTGCACTACATGGACACAGGACTACAGCACTACTGGGAATTGCCATGGTGTTTGTAGGTAACAGAACATGATTACATGAATTTTGGTACTGGTTTCATTTTGCAACACATACACACACATGCATGCACATGCATATACACACCAGCTTCTTGTGCCATTTACTTTCTAGTACAAAAGAATGAGGCTCCCTGTTGTGCCTAGAACAGCAGCTATTGATATGAGCAGAGAATTTGACCTGTGTGATTTATGCCATGATGCTGCAGGCAAATACTATTAAGATATCTGCTGAAGATGGGAACAAAAAAACCCCATGACTCACAGCAGCTGCAAGAAGATAAAACTAGAATGCATTAAAGTCTGTATGAAGGATTCCAAAGCTTTGCTGCTGAATAGGCTCCTAGGCTCCTGGGATTTGTGTCAGAAATAACACAAGAAAATTATGAAACAGAAACTTCCACCTCTGCATAGCAAACACATAATATTGATGGGAGAAAAAGATTTAATTTATATGTCCAAAGTTGTTCTTTATTTAAGAAGAACGGAAACACAGACTTATGCTTTTAAGCATAGGCATTTCCTTCGCTAACAAAACTTTCTTTCTTTCTTTCTTTCTTTCTTTCTTTCTTTCTTTCTTTCTTTCTTTCTTTCTTTCTTTCTTTCTTTCTT
>JAOEGS010016370.1:0-37845 GCA_025447755.1 Corythornis vintsioides
TCCAGAGATGGAGACTCCACAACCTCCCTGGGCAGCCCATTCCAGAGCTCTGTCACCCTCACTGAGAAAAAATTCTTTCTTGTGTTTACCCTAAACCTCTTTCTGTCAGTCCCATCTGCTTTGTGCAGACTGGGTCTGAGGGGAGAAGCAGGGGCTGCAGAAGGAAAAGTGGGTGTCTGACTCAACATGGTGAGAAAGGAAGATTAGCAGTCCAGAAGTTCCTGACACCATTTCACCTCAGGACTCATAGGGCAAACCAGACACACAGACCTGATGGATGAATGGATGGATGGATGAAGCATGCTCCTGGGGGTCCACAGGCACTTGTGCCCACCACTGCTGCCCCTTCAGAGAAGCAGAGCTCACCTCCAGCTCATAGGCATCCTTGCCCTGCGTGAGAGGTGACCCAGCAGCCTCTCCCCCGCCCTCCCCGGTCAGCAGGGTCCGCAATCGCGTGATCTCCGCAGCCAGGCGGTTATTCAGCTCCTGGGGAGAGGAAAAGAGCCATGGTAGGAAAGGGGAACATGGCGACGGCTCAAAATAAAGCCCGTTGTGCTGCCCATTGAGCTGTTGGCCCATCACCCCCTGCCAGCACCGGCTTCCCTGGACACAGTGGGGACTCTCACCTGATTGTGGGCATTGAGCTCTTGGTTCTCCCGCTGGCACTGGCGGAGGGCCTGCCTCTCAGCCTCCAGCGCCTGCGCCAAGTGGGCGTTCTCCAAACACTTCTGTGAATACTGTTCCGAAAGCACCTCCAGCTCCCTCTGCACCGACTGCAGCTCCTCCCTAGCAAAACACGAGCCAGGTAGAGCCCTCCCTGCACACACACCTGAGCCCACCTTCCTCTAGTGCTCCAGGACAACCCAATGGAATCTAAGCACTGGGGAGAAAGACTTGCATACTCCCTTTGGGAAAACTCTCGAGCCTTGAGCAAGCCAGCCCTTACCTCTCCTGGCACAGAGGTGCTTGGGCACCAAAGGGGATAGGAGGTCTTTCTCTAGGAGGTTAAATGGCAGGTCTCCCTCAGGTTTCCAAAAACTGAGCTGAGATCTACCAAATTTGCTCTGGGCACTCAGGACTGGCTGCATTTGCACATCTACATATCTTATGTAGATGCATCAAGGTTCATAAAGCTGTTTTGCTCAGTTCCCATGTGAAGAAAGCCTCACCATGAAAAGTGAAGCACTTTCTCCTTGTTGAGCAACCTTCCCCTTGCAGCTGCATGAAAAGAAGCACTGTGTCTGCACATCTGGTGAGGACAAAGCATATGAATTTGGGTGGAGACACTGACCTAGAGCTTGAAAGATTATGGGCAACCAGGAGCTTCTGATGGGCACAGCCAGGTTAGGACCAAGGGAACAGGTCCCTACAATGACAGGTCTACCCCTAACACAGCCAAAATCAAAGAGAAAGGGGTTTCCCACACAAGTGTCCTCCCAGCGACAGATGGAGGATGATGATGGTCTTACAGGTATTGCCTTTGGAGGGCCTCGATGTCGGCGTTGACGCTGCTGATCTGTGAGCGCTGGGACTTCTCCAGCTCTCGCTCCAGCTCCTCCCGATGTGCATTCTTCATGGCTTCGATGGCTGCGTGGGATGGCACAGCATTAGCACTTGGCTCCACACCGCCCAAAGAAGGGTTTTTTTGGAAGTTTTGTATTTTTTTTAAAAAAAGGACAAGAACTGATTCATCCCAGTGAGCCCCCCACTGCTTTGCAGCCCCTTCAGTCTGTGCCCTTGGCTGCAAAGTGGCTGCTGCAAAATCGACCTTTTAATAAAGCCCCAACAACTGTCCAAGTCGCGTGTTGTTTCCTGATTTGTGGGACTCCTAATGCAGAGCCCCTGGGCCCCAGTGCTTTAAAAGTCTCTGGGGCACTGAAGAATCAATTCAGTGTGGAATTGGCAATAAATTAACCCCAGAAATGACTAAACATTTTCTGAGTTGGAACTGACCCCAGTAGCCAAGGACAGGGGTATCAAGTCTGGACATGAAGGCCCCCTCCATCCAGCCTCTCCCCATCTCCCTGTGATCCCCAGCCAGCCCCCATCCCATCCCATGCTCTGCTGTTGTATATTGGAGCAAACAACATCTCCATGTCCCCATCAACACAGAGCTGTCCATAGTGGGGGACCCTCTAACGTGTTCCTGTACCTGAAATGGTGGCAGCTGTTTCTTCTGCCAGGAGGCGGTCTTTCTCCTCCCGTAGCTTCTCCAGCTCCCGCTGGTGCTGCCGCTGCAGGTCCTCAATTTTCTTCTGGTGTGTCTCCTCCATGGCTGCAAAACCCCTTTCACATGTTGCCTGAAAAAGGGATGAGGGGAACAGGTTGGCCTGAGAGCATGGGTCTGTGGCCACAGCAGTGGCAAGCCCGCCAGCAGCCACATGCCAGCAGGTGGGTCAGCACTCAAGTTCCATCATGGGAATCTTCTCCCCCACCAACCATGGAAGAGTTGGTTGAAAACGGACCTTGCAAGGTCAGGGCTTGTCCTGCAGTCACTTGACCCCTGACAGCTCTGGTGAAGGCAAAGGACAGGGTAGGCCTGGGGTCAGACCCAACTGGGCAATTAAATATATGACAAAACAACAACAACAAAAAAAACCCCACTACTGTGACCCTTCTTCTCTCTTTGGAAATACCTGGTGTTATGAAGCCACCTTGGGTGGAAAGCAGATAGCTTGTGACAGCAACAGGACCTTGATTGCCAACCTGGTTTGCCTCAACTGCTGCACAGGCAGTTACTTGCTAATTGAATTACTAGGAGAAAATTCAGTCTGGGACACAGAAGCAGCACTCTAGGGATGTAGGAGTCACCAGCAGGGAGATCTTGAATCCCAGCCCGGTCCTGACCCGGGCACAGACCCTGCACTCGCTCCTCTGCAGTGGGACAAATGCAAAAGCCCATTTCCCATTCAGTCACCAGCCCAGCTGCCCCACCAAGCGCATCAAGATCACAGATGGACACATGGCTGCAGGACAGAGGCAGGTGAGCAAAGCCAGAGGCTGGAGCCATGAGCTGGGAGGGGACACATGCTGGGGACATGGTGCACAAGCCCCAATAGACATCTGGGGGTAAACCTGGTGCCAAGCAGCACACTCGACTTTTCTCCCTCTCCATGTTGCAGGCTGGCTTTATTTCCCAATTTCAACTGATTTCTTCTTGATTGACATTCCTGTTTTCCACAGGAAGGGACAACTCTCACCTAGAGAGCCATGGGAAATTTAAGGGGGACAGATTAAATCCCCCAAAGTGCTCATGGCATTATAACACCACTGACCTACACTACCATAGTCTTCAGCATCACTCTGCTGTCCAATGCTCAGTAACCTGTGCCTCTCTCATGCCCGATTTTCAGCTCTGGTGCTTTTTTTCCCCTCCCCTTTGAATCCTGAGGAATTCTTCATTTTCTCAGTCTTTCATTATTATTATTTTTACCTGAAACTTGTAACTTGGTGCCAGAACCTGTCCGGACTTGGCTGACTATGGAGAGGCTCAAAGCAGCCTTGTGGGATTCCTCATGACACAAGGGAAACAGTGAATGCTCCTCCCTAGCTCTGGCTGTAGCATCAGTACATTACATACTGTAAATGCACTGATACAGATCCAGGTCACCTGAATGTGTATGAACTGGTATCTGGTGTAACTGACGTTACATTCTCCACCAGGTTCAGAAGACAACCTGTGAAAGGAACAGGTTTGCAATCGCTTGGTTGGTTTTCTAACCCAGAGGTGGTTCTATTTCGCTGTCTGTCCCTCTGCCCTGTTATTTTTCAGCCTCTATTTTGATTCTGGCCTTTTTGCTTCTTCCAAAGCAAAAGCATCTCCCAGTACAAGCAACCTCTGCTTGGTGCCCGGCTCACAGGACAATGTGTTATCTGTGTGTCTCACTGACTGGAGCAGGGGGTTGAAGAAGGGCTTTTGCTTTCTGAGAGAGCCTCCAGTGAACACCAACCACTGCTTCACTCCCATCTCCCCAGCAGCTCTCCCTCCCCTGGACACCAGCTCACCCTTGATGGGATACAGAACTACTGCTCTCCCCAGGCTAAAACCAGCTTCTGGCTGGAGCTGAGCCACAGAATCATAAAACCATAAACCGGTTTGTGTTTGAAGGGAACTTCAAAGCTCATCTGGTCCACCCACCCACTCTAAGCAGGTTACTCAGAGCCCTAGCCAACTTCACTTGCAATAGGTCCATGGATGGGGCTCTGGGCAACATGGGCCAGGGGCTCACCACCCTCAGTGTAAAAGATTTCCTCCTTTACCCTCAGCCCAAAAGTGCACCAAGGATCTCGCCTGGAAACAAACTCTCCCATGTTTTTGCTGACCCTGAAGAACAATTGCTCCACAAAAGTGTCACCAGCATGGCCTCTGCACACAGCCTGCATCACTGTCTGTTCAATCTAGAAGCCTCCCTTGGTGCTGCCAAGAGTCTTCTGCTGCCCTAAACCCACCTCCCAACTAGAAATGCTCTCCAACCAAAAGCAAAATACCAAATCCAAGAGGGGCTTTTTTTTCAACACTGTACCACCTCAGCCTAATTTTATATCCAGTCTTACTCTTGGAGCAATCTCAATGATGGTGTTACATTGCCAGTGGGTTTTTCTGCACCTAGCCTGGGTTTCCTGTAACTGTGCACTGTTTGTTGTGTGGAGAATATCTGGTGTACAAGACCAGGGTGGGTCTCCTCACAGCCTTGAGCAGAGGAGCTTCACTTTGCTACAGAATTTGTCATCTGTTTGCAGCTACTTTCCCCAGGAACTATACTTTTCAACGCATTAAGGTTCCATTTCATCCTACATTTTTGAGAGCACCAGAGACAGACTGGAGACTCGATCAGACTGGGAAAGACATGAGTCAAGGAATGCTTTTAGAAGCGGAGTCACAAACAAAATGTATGCCTCAGGTTTAAGGAGAAATACTGTGGTCTTCATACTGAAGGAGTGAAGTTCTCAAGCCACTTTTAAACTCTCCCTCCCACTATGCACAGAGAACACCTCCAATAATCAACCCCCTCAGTGAGACCAATGCACTTAGAACACCTCAGCATGGAGAAAAGGAAAATGTCATGATGAGGCCTTGCTAACACTTTGGGGCTTGCTGCTTTGGCACGTTAGCTCTTCTGGGGCATGCCCCTTAGGTTGATAAGTGAACCCCGGGACTGAACACACCCTCCTGTACACTCGGCAGTGGAAAGCAGAAAGCATGAAGTGTATCAAGACCTTTAAGTTTTCAAAGTCTTTCTGGTATTTTTCCCTCAAGGTGGAAGCATTCCCCTCCAGATGTTTGTTCTCCAGCTCATCCCTCATGACATTCATCTGGGCTTCTAGCTCCTGGATGCGTTCTCTCAGGCCGTGCATGGAATCCAGGTCACCACCAGGGCCCTGCCTGGTACCACCTGCTTCACTGGCAGCCCAGGTGTCCCCACCACCCCGGCTTGCCGTGGGGGACACTTCTGGGTGCTGCCTCTGGTACTCGTCAAGGGTCTCCTGCAGGCGCTGCAGGTTCTGGCTGTAGTGCTCCTGCAGTGCCTGCAGCTCCTTGCCATGGATGACCTGCAGCTCCTTGATCTTGCCCTGGAACTTGTCCTCCAGCATTTGCATCTGCTCCAGGTGATACCGCTCCATGTTCTGCTTGTCACGGACAATGGCATCCAACTGGTTGAGGCCCTCCGTCCTCTCAGCCTTCAGAGCATCTTCTGTCCTGTTTAGTTGCTCTAACACGTTTCGAATCTCCTCCTCATACCGTCCTTGTAACTCACTCAAGTTCTTGCTGCGTTTATGCTCTTCTTCCTCCAAGAGCCTTCGCTGACTGTCAAGCTGTGACACCTTGGCTTTGAGATCGGAGTTCTCACTTTCAAGCATGGCGATCACGTCGCTGTACTCACCCTGCTGCTTTCTCAGCAAGTCTTCATACTCATCCCGAAGGAGAGAGATCGTCTTCACACGCTCTTGGCAGAGCGCATCCATGCTCTGCAAGGACTCCTTATAGGCCTTCATCTCCCTCTCATACTCCAGCCGGACTTTGCAAGCAGAGTAACAAACCTGAGCCTGAACAATTGCATCGTGGACTAACAAAGAGGAATACCGCTCAAGGTCTCCCATGCACGAATGATATGAAAGACTCTGAGATATCTTCAGGAGCTTCTGACAGTCTCTCATTGCCTCTTCAGGAGACAGAGAGAGTAAGGCAACAGATATCTCCTTCAGAACATTTGATTTGTCCTTTAGTTGTTGGGCAAGATCTTCCTGAATGGAAACAAGAGCTTTACTACTACAGTCTGGCAGGCTGCCCATCTCCTCCACCTTGGCTACTTCCTGACATGGCAACATGTGGAGATGGCTCCCATCCCAGGAGATTTGGGTTCTCTCTGAAGCATCTTTTTGAATTTCAAGTGCTTCAGAAACCTGGTGCATAACTCTGTCAAAATCAGGAGTCCTGTAAGCTTTAATGATCTCCTCCAACATGCATTTATGCTGCTGGAGAGCTATTTTGGTATTATGGAGGTCTTCTTCAATAGTTTTTAATCTCTGATGAAAGGATTCTCTCATTTTCTGTGCAATAAACCCAAGTTCTGCCTTGATCAATGTGGCATCAGCCATAGCACTGAGAAAACATGGTGAAAAATCCAAACCTGTCATTCCTGTTTTGCCCTTGGCTTCTTCTTCTGTGGTGCTCAAGTGTGCTCTCAGCTCCTCCACTTGGCTCCAGAACTCACCTTCTAGCAGCAGCTTCTTAGATAGTATGCTGGCCAAGTCGATGGCCATATGAGAAACATTTTCTGGCTCCAGCAAAACCACCTCAGCTGTTCCCTGGATCTCTCTCAGAAGCTGAGATATCTCAGAGCTTGCATTTTTCAGAGACTCTGCTATGTGGTCAATGAGAGAGGCCTCAAATGACACTCTCTCAGAAAGCCACCTCATCTGGCCAGTGTCAAACATCTCCACTGTCTGATCCTTGGAGACATGCTCCTCTTCTCCCAGAAAACCTCCTCCTGGAGCGGGGCTTTCACTCTGCTGATACTCTGATGGGTCCGGTGCCCCTCTCAAGGCTTGGATTGCATTGAATAAGGTTGTTTCTATGCTGGACAGTGTAACAAGGAACAAATCACCCTCTTTTTCCTCGTCTGATTTGGGCAGAGCTCTGAGTTGCTCCCTGCACTTCTCCAAGCAAGTCAGTGCTTGATCATTTTTTATTTGGAAACCTCCCAGCTCACTAACATGATCTTCTATGAGCTTGAACTTTTCCTGCCTCTCATTCTCCAGCTGTGAGATCAAAGCATTGACTTGGGATAAGCTGGTCTGAAGTTGTTCCCGCAGCTGGGACTCTGTGCTGGACCACTGGTGGTGGAGGGCAATGAGTGTCTCCTGATTATGGCCATGCTGGCTTTCAAGCTTCATCGTCACATCTTTGAGTTTCTCCTCTGTAATATAAAGTTTGGTTTCCAGGGAATGGATGATTGAGAGATAAGTCTCAGAGTCACTTGTTCCTGATGATGGGTAGCCAAGAGCTGGCTCTGAAGACATGCTTTCTTCAGACAGAGACCTGTCTTGGCTCGTGTCTGAAGACGTACTGCTTGTCCAGTTTTTCTCTGATCCATCTGGATGGATGTATTTTTGGCACTGGATGCTTGAGAAACGGATTCTTTGCCTCTTGGCCCCCATGATTCCTATATCAGGCTTTGCTAAGGCTTTTTGAACCAACTCTTGGTCCTGGAGTTCTACAGCTTTGGATGGGGAGCCAAATTCCTCTGTTTGCCTCTGGTTGGTCTCAAGAACCTCCTCCTCCTTCAGTGCATAAGGCAGAGCTGGGAGGACATCCTGAGTTTGCAGAGGCTGTCCCAGTTGGGATGGATGACTTTTGTCAGTCTCAAGATTGGGGCCAAGGTCTTCCACCTCCTCAGTACATGGACCTGTACCTACACCAGCTAATTTCTTTAAAGCCTCTTCCTTGGCCTTTAGCTTTACTTTAGTGTCCTTTAAAGTGCTATCTAAAGCAACCATTTTAACAAAAGCCTCACTGAGATCTTGATCTTTCTTCTCCACAATTCTCAAGTGCATTTCCTTCACGTGTCTCAGCTCCTCTTCTTTTTCTTTCAGCACCTTCTGCACGCCCTGGAACTGATCTGACACCTCCTCAAATGATTGCTCCAGATTGTGGTAGTTGGTCTCTTCCATTTTCAACTTCGCCTGCAGCTTTGCAACTTCATTATCCGACTCGGCAACCTGATTCATAAGCTCGTGGAACCGACATTTGATCTGATCTCTCTCTCTTTCAAGCTCCTTGATGTGCTCTGCGAGTTTCTGGATGCTGGCCTCCTTCATTGCCAGCTGCTCCTCCAGCTGGTGGACAAGTTTGCTGCCTTCGAACTTCGCACTCAGTTTCTCCTTCTGCAGAATCTCCATTTGCTGCTCGCTATTTTGCAGCTGGTTCTCATACTCATTGGCCCTATCCTCCAACTCCTTCAAACTCCGTATTAAAACCTGCTTTTCTTTCTCACAGCTCTCCAGCAAAGCCTCATAGTTCTTCTGCAGCTTCTCTTCCATGAGGATCTGCGTTTGCTCACTAGCATTTAGCTGTCTGCTCAGGTCTGCGATCCTGTCTTGGAGCCGCTGCACCTCCTTCTGATGGTCCCTCTGCAAAGCCTTCTGCATCTCCAGGTCCCGCAACTCCTGGGTCTTCTCCAGAAGCAGAGCCTCCGCACTCTTCAGCTTCTGCTCACTGGTCTTCAGCTGAGAGCTGAGCGTAGCCTCACCATGCTGCCACTCCTCCAGCTGCTCTTTGGCTTTCTCCTTCTCGCTCTTCAGGTCACTCTTGATCTTGGCCAGGGTCTGCTCCTTGATGGAAAGCTCAGCTGCTGCGTTACTGAGCCTTGCCTGCAGGCTCTGAATCTCGGCTTCGTGGTGCCGGATCACGTCCTTGGCCTCGGCGTAGCTGCGCTTCAGTGACTGAATCTGATGATTGATCAGCTCTTGACGCTGGCATTGGGCTTCCAGCTCGTTTTGCAGGTCTTGGTTGACTTTGTGGAGCCTCTGCCAGGCACCTGATGGCGAGGCGGCCACCTCGGTCTTAAAAAAATCGATTAAATACTAGATTAGTAACACTCTTGGCTCTCCCTTCTGAGTGTCACACCTCTGGCCAGGCAGGCCATGGAAAAGCTCCTTGTAGCGATTTGGCTGCTACCCACATGCTCCAATTGGGATGATTTGTTCTTGGCACAATTATTTTTTTCTTTTAACAATCTTTTTTTTTATTTATTTAGGTTTTTTTTTGAATGAACAAAAACTGCTTTCCAGTAACAGAAAACATTGAACATGACACCAAAACAGCTGCACAGTTAACAGATTAAAAGGAAAAAACCAAAACCAAAAACCAAACCAAAATCAAATAGAACAAAAAAAAAAAAAAAAAGAGAAAGAAACACCAGCAGTAAGACACAGATGGACAGACGAGAGAAACACAGTAAGCATGAGACGGAGGAGGGGATGGAACAGGTTGAGAAGAAAGCAACTGCTTTTTTTAGCACATTTGTTCGTTTTGTGGTGAAACAAAAAGTGCACAGTTCAGGTAACACAGTCCTACTGACCAAAAGCAACGAAAGAAAGTGAGGTGACAGCAAATGACATCACATCCCACCCCAACACAGGGAGACAGGACAGCTGGCGTGATGATGTCATTTCTGTGACTGCCAAAGAGAACTTAGTGGCTGCTCATTGCATTAATGAGACATTGTTACGCTAAAGTTTAAGACTAGGGAGGATCTAATTTCTCTACCTGCAAAATAAATCCAACAAACCAAACCAAAAAAGGACAAAATAAAAAGCCCAACAAGTGAAGGGAGGGGAACAGGTGTGATGAGAATGTAAAATAAGATAAACCAACCTTTGTGAGATTCAAACCAAAGCAATGTAGCATGCAAAGAGAAAACTCACAGAAAGCGTCATGCAAAAGGCGACAGAAATTATGTATCTTGGAAAAAAAACCAAACAAACCAAAAAACACAGACAGGAAGAGGCAAAAGAAGCACAGCGTTAAGTCTAGGTAGGAATTTGGCCTGCCTTGCTGTACTCTGGTTGCTGGTGAGGAAAGCCCACAGATGTGACACTCAGTTATGTTAAGTTAAATTTCATGCTTTACACCAAAAAACATGCAAGAACATCCACCCAGGACAGGTTAGTACGTGATCCCTCCCACCCACCGTGGCCAAAGCCGGAGGAAGCATCCGGTCCCGTCTGTGAGGAGCAGAAGCTCCCATCATTTCTCCCAGTAGGGTTTGAAGTTGTGGTGCCCCAACCCAAGGAAGCTCAGAGAAAGAGAGGGGTTATGTGAGGCCAGAGAGACTTCAGTGCATGGCACATGCATTGGGGTGAGTATCTCAGTGGCTGCCTTACAAACCGTGCAGCGTCTGTTACGTTTGGGCAGTGCCTGGGGGGGCGGGTTGTGCTGCCAAGGAGGCCCCCAGGCAGCTCAGGAGGGATAGGCTGGCAGGAGTCAGGCTTCTTCATCATCCCTCCCCACAGACAGTGTAGGAATCTCTCTGAAATTAGGCATGGTGGAGGTGGGGGCATAAGAAATTCAGAGATTCTGTCCAAAAAAATGCTGTGATGTCTGCTTGCAGTCTGGGGCTACAGAACCTCCCCCTCCCAGTGATTCCACTCCCTCTATCCCAGCAGGGTTTGGGGTTACTACCTTCTGCAACAGGACTTTAATCTCTCTGCTCCCAGGGAAATAAGGGAAATCCCCAGAATAATTAGACTGAAGCAAGCAAATGCAGCCATGCATTTGATCAGCCTTTCTGCAGACTCCTGAAGTCCTGCAGACTTCTCCCCTGCCTCCTCATATCGAGGCGCTACATACAATTTCAACATAGTCAATCTGAGGGTGGATTCAGCATCTTTTAGCCCCATTCCCAGATTTTTGTAGGCTCCAGGCAAAAGGGAGGTCAGATGCCTTTGCTCCAAGGAAGTGAGAGTCATTTATTCTTCCAACACTGCCAAGTGAAAACGGAACTCCTCCGAGAAAGCACTGTCAGCTTGGGGACTCCAGAAATAAATGCCTTGATAAGTCTTCCAGGGAGACCAATTGCAAGGAAGGCAAGATACCCCTCTACCTGGGCTGGCTCTGCTGCCTGTGCAACTTCACCAGGGGAAATATCTCTCATGAGGCTTAAGGACACAAGGTTCAGCATCAACAGGGATTTGCTGCCACAGGAGCACAGTGTGCAGCCAAGTATGGCCACTTTCATCCAGAGACAGCCTGGCCAAGTAGATTCAACTTGGTCAAAATTCTGCCCCGGCACAAAATAGGTCTGTTCTGGACCCATGAAAGAAGCCAGAAGCTGCTCTGCAGGAGTCATGGTTCCTCCAGGCACAGACATCTCCATAGGAAGGGCTGGAATCCTTCAAAAAAAAAAAATCCACTTTGGAGGAGGGGAGAAAAGGCTCCTAAGACTCTTTTTTTTTTTTTGCCAGAACGTCCAAAACACATTTCTAGGCTTTGCTGAGGAAAACATCTCATAAAAGAAGAAACCACCAAAATGATCCAAGAGAACAGGTTGTTTTGTCCCAGTACAAATCCCGCTCTGGCCACAGGGAAAAGGGCCAGGAAGGATGCCTGTGTGCACTGTGTTTGCCCTTGTAACAGCCACACCAACTCCCTGACCAGAGGAACTGCTAGGCAACAAGATGCTTAGAAAGTCTGATGTGCACCCTACAGCCTTGAGAGGAATGCTTGGGGCATGGAAATGGGGAAACAGCTGTTGCACAGGCAAACACAAGACAGGATGGATCAGAGATGGACTATGCTGAGGTCCCACCTGACTACCATGGCCACATTTGTTTCCCTCAGGCTGCTCGTAGGTAATGCTATCTTTTGTCTGCTGCATCCCAGACCAGAGGTTTTGTTAAGCAGATGATCCTGGTGAGGCTACAGAATTAGCAATATTTGCAAGAAGGTAAAATCCTTTGGAGACTCCTCAGTGGTGCTCACCTCTGTGTCAACCAAGGTACCCCCCACGAACACCCTGGACTGAAATCCACCATGGTCCCCCTTGGGCACAGAGGGGGATGGATTTCTCTTTCCTCCCTATTCTCCTACCTGCAACACGTAGCCTTCCCGGGCGCTCTGCTCCCGACCCAGTGCCACTTTCAGCTGGTCCTGCAGGTGCCGATTCTGCTCCAGGAGCTCCAGGGCCTCCTTCTGCTTCTGCTCCAGCTGGAGGGACGTGAACAGAGACAGGGTCCGGGGAGTAGGCATGGAGTCAGCCATAAGAAGCAAGTGGCTCGGGGGGGACATAGAGCAGAATGAACAGGGCGTTTGATGGCACTGTTGCTTTGCTCTGCTCTGAGATCTGGATTTCATTTTGCCAGGCAAAATCCCTCCCCCCTGAAAGAACTAAGTTGCACATTAGTTTAATTTGTAAAGCTGACTGCAGCCAAGGCTGAATGGCACCAGCTTGTGCCAGGCATGACCCTGGAAAATCCCAGCCCAGTTCAGATCGCTGATACTCCTGGTTACTCCACATCTGCACCCCTTTCATTCGTGCTAATACACCTTAATCCCAACTAACAACCACCTTTGTCAGTCCAGGCGTGGATGTCTTCGAAGTGAGCAGTCTCCTCTTCCCTTTTCCTATATATCTAAGGTGGTTTGATGTAGGCTCCACAAAAATGGAACCTTTGTGGTGTGCACTACAGCTCAAGCCAGTTTATAGTTTTGTAGCCCTAACTACAGACTCAAATCTCTGCAGTGGCAGAAGCACAGAATTATGAGCTTGAATTTGGAGTCTGGTTGATGCACAATTGTACTCATCCCATCAGAGAAAGGCTGGCTAGAAACCACAGCAGTGTAGGCTGTGGTAAATGGGAAGGGGGCATGAAGTACCACCCTTTCTGCAGCCATGGGAACAAGCAAACTGCTGTCAGAGCCGCACGGGAATGGACACAGATCTGTGCCTTGCCAGCTTCCCAGGGAACTCTGCAGCATCCCACAAACACAAGCTTTTTTAAGCTTTGCTCAGGGCTCCCTGGGGTGACAGCAGAGGTCTGAAGGCCATTTCAGCAGGCTGCCTGCACCGCACGTGCCCCATTTTACCTCCTTCTCCAGCAATGTGGTCAAGTGCTGCTTTGTCAGCCCCTCGTCCCGGTCCTCAGAGTGGGCGAGGTGCAGGGGTGCGATGGGGATCTGCTTCTCCTCTCGCAGTGGGGTGGTCTCCACCTGGTGCCAGCGCTGCTCGATCTCCACATGGACGTTCTGTGGTTTGATGTCTGCTGGGACAGGCAGGATCCGATCCACCTCCATTCTCAGGGCCTCTTCTGACCCTGCCCCATCCACGGCATCAATCATCTCAAAGCGCTTACGCCGCTCCTCCCGTCGCCGGGCCCGCTCCCGCTCCAGCTCTCCTGGGTCAGCGTCGGTGGCACCTGTGTCCCTTGGGAAGGCAGCAGAGCCACTCTTGGACAAGTCTGCAGCATTTGCACGCTCCTGTGCCAGAGCTTGCTGGATGGGGCGAAATTCAGCCCAGTCAAAGGTCTTGGATCGTCCTTCTCGCCGGCGCTCCCGGGCACGGCTTCGCTTCTGCTCTGGGTCCAGCTCAGCTTGCTCTGCATCTGGCTTCTCACTCGGCTTTGGCTCAGTCTCGAAAGAAGAGCTTGTTTTGCTTTTCTCTTCTGGCAGAGAGCTGTGAGGACAGAGAGAGGGTAAAGGAAAGTGTCAGTGGGTGCTTGAGATGGCAAGATGCTCCCATGCATACTTCAAAGAGCCAGGTAGAACCTTGGGTGGAAGCCCAAGCCAATGCCACGTAGGTGCCATCCCTGTCCCTCCATCTCACATCTTCTCTTGAGCACAGGAGCCTTTGCTGCCCTTCCCCAGAGTCATACTGGTGTGCAAAGCCTCAATGCAAGTGGCCCCAGCTGGTCCTGCACACCCCCTGGCCCTTGGAGAATGGCCAATCCCAAACCTTGCTTCTCCTCAACAGCTGCTCTGGGGCCAGTGACCACAACACAGCAGCAGCCAACAGCTGAGGCAGTGACCTTGAACAGTCCTGCCAGGCAGGGAAGAGGCTTCCAAAGCTTCCCCAGTGCCCACTGGCTGGTTCGCCACCCACATCCCGAGCTGTGGGGCTCCATGCACACACACCAGTCAACACGGCCATAGTCACGTGCTTGCGGGGAGAGTGCCACCAGTCCCACCAGTCAGTCTGGCTTCAGAGCTGCAGGGTGGAGAAGCACAGAGCAGCTCCCTAAGGTCCTGGGTAACAGAGGGAAGGTTTTCCTCCAGTTTGGCAAAATAGGGGTATGAACAAAGGGGGTCAAAAACTTCTCTGTGCCACTATCTGCACTGAAGGCACACATCTTTCCCGGGGAAACCAGCCTTGCAGGCAGCATGGGCAGCCACCCCAGCACATCTGTGCATTGTCGGTGCAACATGGAGAGCAAGAATCATTGAACACACTGTGGAAGTCACTGAAAATGTGAATTTCTCAAGCAAGAAATGATTTTTAGTGCTGAGTTAGAGGGTGGTGGGGTTGAGAGGGGAGGCATTCTGGTCAAGCAGGGAAAGTTAACGGGAAGGCAACACTGCTTCCAACCTACCAATAACCCATAATACAGTATTAGCTGATTAAACATAGACATGCCAGCCTCGTAACATGCAGCTCGAAAAAAAGAAAACAGCACTATGCTTAGTTTGCAGAGGAAGCCCATCCAAAGGCAGTGGCAAGCATCTGCTGAACCCTCTTTGCTATCAGAAGTCCCAGAGATGCCTCCCAAGGCACAGCCCTGCTGGCTCAGGCTGACTCCTGGCTCTCTGTTTCAATTACTACCACAGCAAACCCCTGGGCTTCAGCCTCTAGCACAGCCTCCACAAACTTTCTAGAAGTGTACAGTAGGAAGAGCAGGAAAGAAACTCCTCAGGCCCTTTGCTGTGGGCAAACCACTGCTAACAGGGCTCTGACTCATAGGGCCACATGCACCAGAACTGCCGGTACCAGGAGGGAGCAGCAGCAGCAGCAGCACTTCTCCCGCCTTCAGAACACAGCCCAGCTCCCACAGCCAGCCTCACGTGTCTGCATATGCCCAAAACAAAGAATGGAGCAGAAGAGATAACTCTGCCTGGAACCGGGCCTAGTATCTTCCGATGCACTTTCATCCACCATCAAACCACAGGATCAGCAGAGCTGGGTTTTAAGAAATTCTGGCACTTACAGGCTAAGACCAGCTCTGAGATAATTCTTCAGCTCTGTTGCTTGCAGCTAATAAAAAAACAAAACAAAACAAAACAAAAAGGCAATCCGATGAAACCTTCTTGTTCCTCAACTGTTAGAAGGTCTTGCACAACTCCAGAGCCAGGCACTCAGTCTGGAGCCAGTGACTGCAGCTGCATTTTGAATAAGTGGAGATGAGATGGAGGCTTAAAATCAGAGAAGATTGACAAGACAAAAAAAAAAAAAAAAAAAAAGAAAAGGGATCCTGGAGCTCCTCAGACATTGTTGACAGACAGAAATGATGCTGCTCTAAATACCACGTTGAAGAATCTTGGCATTTCTAGCGGTGACATCTCTCATGAGCTTGTTTCTCCTCTGCTGCTTTCCAAAGGGCATGTGATGGATGTGTAACAGGGAGTGGAGGGACAGCCACTGGGAACTGACTGAAGAGACTCAGAAGACTGACCTAGAGTTTCTTGTTTCATCTCCCAGAAGCTCTCCATGGTTATTAATTCTGCTCAAATATTTCACAATCTCCTTCAGCCCAGACAAATTAATTAATATTGCATGGGGGGTGGGGAGTGTCTTTGCCTCACAGTGGTATTTATAGGTCAAAAGTTTTTTAATACTGGTGGCTGTGGAAGTGGTGCAAGCTGTGAGAAGAACAAGAAGGCTGCAGGGAACTGGGGGAGTGCTAGGGAGGTCAGTCTCATCTGGGATGCGAGCTGAACAAGGACCCTGTGCTGAAGCAGCCCCCTTCTTTTTTGAGGGTATTTTAGATCTGCACGGTCACCATTATCAGAGTGTAATTAGTGTCTGTGCAGCCTGAAGGGCACTGCTGAAGGCAGGGAGCTGTGAAGCATCCGCCCTCCCTGCCCTGGGTGCTGACACATGAAGCAGTATCAACACTCATTAGGACTCGAGAAACTGAGAAAATGTGAGTGTGGCTCATGAAGACACAGCACAGGGTTAATGAGAGACACAGCTGAAGGAATGTGTGGAGTTGGTCTGACCCCAGGGATGTGCCTCCTGGTACATGTGAGCGCACACACTGACATCCCTCCTGCACCACAGCCATGCTGTGCAGGCATTTGCTACATCTCCATTGTCATGAACCCTTTGCAGATAGTCTTTCAGCTTTCCAGCAGCCCTGTTCACAAGCCGCTCCCTGGGTGCAGATGTTACTGATGTGCCTGAAGCCTGGTGTACTGGGATGGGATACCCTGCACTGTGGAAAAAGGCTTGTGAGCAGGCACTGGTGAACACAGCCCTGCCTCATACACAGCACAGCCCTTCAGCCCACAGCCACAACTTCTCAGCACCGAGACTAACCCACGTCAAGCTCCACCCTATCTAAAACCAGCTCAGTGGAAAAAGACATAAGTGCACCTAGAATTCCCATTTCCACAGCTCAGGAGTGAGACTCACAGTCAATGTAAACAGCGCAACAAGATACTGTCCAACTGGTACCTGCACTTGGACCCTCACACAAGGGTAGAGCCCAGTCAAACCACTTTGCACGGCTTGGAGCAGCTGCAAAGACAGCGAGCACAGGACTAGTATGCTGCAGTAACCTGTTAGGCTAGAAATAGATTTGTCTCTTTAAAGGCAGAGATGTCCCCTCAAATTTCCTTGCTCTTCATCTTCACATCTAGTCACATCGGAAGATACCAGTGTGGGGAAATCAAGTGTCAAGACCAGGTTGCTTCTTCCCTTCGCTCTGGCTTTTATATAAAGAAAAAAGGTGAAGAAAAAAAAAAAAACCAAAGAAAGAAAAGAAAAATAAATGGAAACTGCAGGACTTTCCATCCGAGGTGCAGAGAAGGAGGAGCATGCAGTGAATCACGAGATATACAAACCACAGAACGTTAATACAGGAGAGAACACAGTTTTCCAACCTGGGCTTCAGCACGGATAGTTTCAAAGAGAAGTTTTTCCTGGGATTGCATGGAAATCAAACATACAAAGGAGTGAGGAGAGAGGTGGCTTCCCTGAAACTCCCGTGAGATCCACCAGAGCTCAGGCAGGGCTGGGAAATGGTGGTTGAGTGCCAAGCAGGATGGGGAAGGAAAGGCTGGAGCACCTCCAGGTCAACAGCACTGGGTGAAACGAGCCATTCCATCATTATGGGCAGAAACCTGGCAAAACCCTGCTCACTGCAGCTACGGTAAGGACAGGAGATGGGAGTTAATGGTGCGTCCATGTCCACGCAGCCTGTAAGAGGTGGTCTGTACGAGTGTGGCTGGCACGGTTAGACGTGAAGAGGTCAAACACCCTTTACCCGCAGCCACAAGCGCTCACAGAAGGTACTCTGTGAAGCAGGGGGGGTCCCTTCCTCTGGCACTGGCAGCAGGAAGAGACATGAGAGCTACTAACGTGCAAAGGGAACAGGCCACGGCAGCTATCTGCAAGATCAAAAGATGAGGGAAGATGATTTGCGGGCTGCATTTTAAAATACATCAGAGCCAAACAGCTTCTAAATTGAACCCTGGGCTCATGCTGCCATGACCCGCAGAAGAGATGGGTAGCTAGAGCTGAACAGTAGCCAGAGGAAAGGGGGGAACCCAGCACAACTGAATCCAAGTGGTTTCACAATACCTGGTAGGAATCCAGAGGAGCCTTGATATAGAAACAGTATTTCGTATTCCTATGCACAAATTAAAGCCATATTTTCAACCCTCTTTCAAATCTGCACGCGTAAGAGTAACTCAGCATATCAGCACCCCATAAAGCGTATCCAAACTAAGCCCAGAGAGAAGGAAAGAGATGTAGCTTCCAGAAATGGACAGGCTCAGAAAGAGGAAAGAAAGTGGGTAAGGGAAGAATTACTCTTGTACAGCAAATCAGACAATGGCAGCGGCTGTTAAAACTCCCCCCTTTTACCTTGTTACATCAGGAGCAGTGGTGGGGCGAACGTGCTTCATGATGGTCTGGATCCAGTTGCGGCGAATGCCCGACGTCATGGCAGAGAGGGTGAACTCCCCTTCCTTCGTCTACGGAGAGAGGAGGGGCCAGCTCAGAGCAGCTGACTGTACCCACCAGCACTTTCCCACCTCCCCCCAACACCACCCTGCAACCAGCCTTGAGCACCCAGTGCTGGGACACTGCTCACCAGCCATGCAGAGGTCACACATGGACCCTCCATCCCCCAGCACACCCACAGTGGGAATCAGCATTTCTCAGCAATCACATTAATTTTGCTGTAGCTGAGGCCCTAAGGCTCAGACAAAACCTTCCCTTTTGCCCCTCTACTTTTTGTGAACAAAAAAAAAAGTCTTTTAAACCCAAGGCTACAGCTCTCTGGAGCACTGGAGGGGAATGTCAGGTGACCCCTCTTAGGTGTCTGGGGAGATTTTTCCCTTGCCACAGATGAGCATCCCCAGGCAGTGGCAGAGTATGAGCAGCCCCATCAGCTGTCCCGCAATCAGAATCCTTGTCCTCCCCACATTTTCCTTACGTGGATCTGGAAGCCATAGTTTCGCTGAACTGGGTACTCAGTAACATCATAGCATGTGGATAAATCAATTTCTCCATCCAGGTCAGCTGCCTGGGGAGGGAAGAGGTAAAATAAGACCTAATGCTTTTCAACCCCAAAGCATGATGGGCTGGTAGGGAGACATGCAGCAGGACCTCAAGAAGCACAAAGCCCTGAGGAGCAATGCTCCAGAACTTTGGCATCTGGGAAGACAACCTGTCTGGGGTCAGTTTGGGAGTACCTAGAGCAATGGGTTGAACTTCACTGGGGGAAGACACTTACCTCCTCTGCCACCGAATCCCGGTAGTATCTCAGGCTCTGGTCAGTCAGCACAAACCAGTGCTTCTTCCACTAGGAAACAACCAAGGTGGGGCAGTTACAATCCTGCTCATTCCCCACCAGTTGAGCAGCTCATCACAGGTCACTCGTCAGAGATACTCCACAGGGAGGCAGCCTGCAGCCTCTCCCCTCCCTGTTCTGCATCCAGCTTCACTGAGAGGCCCTTCCAGGGGTATAGGAAGATCCAAAGAGGCAGCAACGCAAGGGACACTGTGATGGGCTGCACCAGCAGGACCCTGATTTCCCCTGTCCTGCTGCTCAGGGAGAATGCAGGACACTGCATGGCACCAACTCTGCTTGTGATGATGAAACACTGCGAGAGCTGTGGGGGCAATTGCAGCCTTCCCATTAGCTCTACTGGGAAGATAATGCTTTTAGTGACTGCCTTGGAGCGACCTTTTTTTTTTTTTTATTAAAAAAATAATAATGTTTTAGCTGCAGTACCTAGAAATTGAATTGGAGCCTATTCCTGGCCCTCGCTCTATACAAATATGCCTTCTGGATGCTCCCAGTGAGGTATAGGCTTACCAAGAGAAGCTTTTAATTAACAAAGCACTCACTCGCTCCAGCAGCCAATACCTGCCCTCAGCCCCAGGCCCAACACACCAGTGTATACCTGCAGCAGAGCTCAGGCCACAGGGCTCACAAGTCACTCTCATGTTCCCTTGACAGGCTGAACAGGAGGGAAGGAAACCCAGGCAAGGGTCACTTTGCAAACAGTCAGGACATCAGTCCCCATCTCAAAGGCTCTGATAGAGCAGCACATCCCTCAACCCTCCAGGAATAGATAGGAGAAAAGTGGCAGCAGCTGCTTCCCTCAGTCCCATTTCTGAGGCATTTATTTCTTTCTTGGCCTCGCCATTTCACCGGCACTCAGATCTTATCCGAGCCTCATTGCTGGCGCCAAAGAGGTTGCTGGGTCGCGAGGGAGATGAGATTAATAAGGGAACGGGAACACAAAACAAGCGCTGATCTCCAAGCTGCCCCAGCTCCCTAGAACACCACGACATGCTATCCAGCTGTGGAACCTTGAAACCTCCCCAGGACACAGCACCAGCTATTCCTGCTCCAAGACACTGTTTGCACACAACCGCTGCTTCCTGGCTCCACAGTGGTTGAAATCCCCTGTCACTGCTCTAATAAAGCACCTACATCTGGTTTCTCCTATCTGGAGCAGGAACCAATACTGATTGACCCTGCAAGGACATCAGAGCTTTGTTGGTGCCAAAAGCAGCCTCACGTGCAGCCTTGTGCAGCTGAGATGTTGCAGTCTGAGTCAGCTGCCAGAACCTGAGACCGACCACATCACTAGAGATCGAAGAGAAGGGACAGAGCTTGCCCTGGACTCACCTGCCCATCCTCATACTGCTTTGTTAACCAGCCCTTCTTGAAGTTCAGCAGGTCGGGCTGCAAGAAAGGAGAGAAATGATCAGTGGGGAGGGAAGAAGCTTCTGCACTCAGAAGATAACAGCAGCATCTTGATAAAACACAGAACAGCAATAGGAGAGACCAGCAACAGTTAAATTCATAGGATCATAAAGTAGTTTGGGTTGGAAGGGACCTGTAAAGACCATCTAGTCAAAACTAGATCATAATACTGGTATTATCATATATTACAAACTATGTCCTATTGATACAAGGCTGCAGGTTCAAAAAAAGACTGCTCAAAAGAAAGGGAATCTCCATGCTGCACCACCCGGACAACACCTGCTCCTTCCTCCAAAGTGGGTGCATCAGGATGCTGAAGCTCTGAGAAAAGCAACCAAGGCAGTGTTGGACAACTCCCACCAGCCCTTCCTCCCAGCCCTACCCTTGTGCCGGGAAGGATGTGGTGGAAATGCTTTTGCTCCCTTGAGGCTGAGCTCCTCAAGGCTGAGCTCCTCCAGCTGCTCTGTTTGCTGCAGAGTGGAGGAAGAAGGCACAGCAGTGGGTGAAATGCAGCTGTGGCGTCTGAAATGGGCTATAGAAAGGGAAGGAAGGGGAAACTGGGGTCTGGAAGCCTGTTCAATTAAACCTATGCCATGGGGTGGCACTTCCCACATCTGAGTGCTCCCACTGGGGCGGGAACCCAGCCTTGCTCCACAAAACCACAGGGGAAAGTAAAAGCCACCTTGTCCTTCCCAAGTGCCTCAAGAATGGGAGAAATGAATGGACAGACTCCAGCCTGAGCAGCTCTGGCTGTGATGTGGCTGCAGGCAATAAACCCAACAAGTCCCACCAGGACCTACTGATGATAAGGCACAAATAAACTATGAAGAAAATTGCATTTGCAATGATTACCTCCATCTCTGGAGTAGGCTGTGAGAGCTGGGTATCCTCATTTCAGCCCTAACTTACCCCTAGAGCTTGATACCACCACCTGCCTGCTTCTCCTCTGCTCAAGTGCAGGTGGGATTTTGCTTCCAGAAGCCAGGTCCTATTTAAGCTCTTTCTTGTACAACAGGAGAGAGTCAAGCAAGGAGTTATGTTTCGGGTCAAAAATAATCAGCTCCCAACCACGCACTTTGCAGAGAAGGAAAACAGAAGGACTGCAAGTGTAACAGCTTCTCACAGGCTTATTTATCATCTGGGAAGCAACACAGGGCAGGAATCTACTGCAAAAATAGAGGAATCCCTCCTGAACAGCATACTTACTACTTTATTACACTTCCAGTTTACTAGTTTCCTTAAAATTTAAGCAAAGATGTGGAAGCAGCCAGAGAGAAGATGCTGCTAAACAGCATTCAGACAGAGCTGCAGAGAGACACTTTGGAAGCACTAGGAGCAGGAAGGTTTCTCCTGCAGTTCCTGCTCCTCCACAAAGATCCCTCTGCTTTCCCCCGAGCGCTCAGGCAGGCAGGGGAGTGAAGGCTTTGCCTGAAGCTGCTGAAGCTTGGAATGTTTGGGACCAGCTGCCACTGAAGGGTGTAGGCATTAGAAACAAAAGCAGATGAAGAACTTGATGGAAGAGATGCCCACACAGCACAAGCCACAGCTCTGCTGTAACCCATCAAGCCTAACCACAGATGAACTCTCTCTTGGTTCTTATCCTGATGGTCCACTTTATCTAATATGACACCACGAACCTGACGGACAAGGGAAAATCCTGCAATTGCAGTTGGAAGCCACCAAGAGCACAGATCTTTCTTACATTGCTACTTTTATAACTGAAGTGGCACAATAAATGTGTATTTAATACAAGGAGAAGGTTCTCTTCCCACTGACTGCATGATTTTCTTGCCTTCACTAGATGATCTGCATCATCACTTAACTGGCACTTCTTGCGTCTTTTTATTAACCACCAAGAATTTAAAAATCACTCTTGTGGCTCCACAGGTCTCTAGGAAAAGCTACTGCAGAAACACTAAGCTACTACATTTTTCCAATAAGTCCTTCAACAGAAGCTGTCTTGTCCACAAAAAATGCACTTATATTTACAATGGCCATGTAATCTTTCTGAGATTAGCAAACCTATTTATTTTGTTCTTGCAGAAGGGTGGTGAGTGAAAAGGAGAGAGTTTGTTCTCTACTGTTTGCCTCCAGGTCAGGTGAGCATTTGAAATATGCAAAGGGAGGAAAGTTAAGAAGGACAGGTTCAGCCCTTCTGCGCAGCTTTTGTCCCACTCAAGCCCACTTGTAACTGCATAAACATCATGGAAGCATCACTAGAAAACTTTGCCATGTGTTAGGTATCCTCAACACACCAAGTGTGAAGCCAGGTCACTGAAACGTGCTCTGAATCTTAAGCATATCCTATGCCCTACATGCTTCTACTATGGGGAAAAGTAGCAGACAGGCCAGTTTTCACTGAATCTGCCCAGAAAGGGCTTATCATGTCCTCCCCACAAGGCAGAGGGTACAGCTCTGATAGCTCACCGTCATAGAGGACTCCGTGGACCTTCTGTCCAGTGACTTTGCCCGGCGATGTGGGGACAGAGGAGACGCAGACACATCCAGGATGGAGCCCACAGCTGCTCCTTCGCAAGTGAAGTCCTGTGTAAACACCATTAGCCCAGATCAGTGCAGGAACTAGGACAGCAAGTCCCACTCTTTTGGCTCATGGCATAAAAATCTGCCTATTTAAGGGACATCTCAGGCTCAGAATGTTTCACTGGAAGTATGTTGGGTTTTTTTGTCCTCTCAGGTGTTAATTTGTTCCCAATATATCTAAGTGTATCTGGGACTCTCAAGACCACCTGTTTCTTTTGTTACTTCACCCCATCTCAACATGTCCT
Source organism: Corythornis vintsioides (assembly GCA_025447755.1). Lineage (NCBI taxonomy): Eukaryota > Metazoa > Chordata > Aves > Coraciiformes > Alcedinidae > Corythornis > Corythornis vintsioides. The sequence goes on from JAOEGS010016370.1 coordinate 23,226, forward strand.
GCCATGCTAGAGCTGAAGTTTGTCCCTTCCCGTTTTTGTCCTGGAGAAAAGACAGCTTAATTCTCCACTTGGATCTGCAGCTGGGCCAAGGAAGCAGCACAACAAGCAGCAAACCCGCACAGACTGAACACATACAGCAGTTTGGCTCCTGCATGAGCCTGCCGGCATCTCCACATCCTCCGCACCACCCAGGGGCAAACCCTATAGCTAAACCCTCTGTCCTGAGATGCTGGATACCAGGTGCCACCCCCCAAATGCTACCCCAAGACCTTGGCCCAGCACCTTACCCGTTTCCTTGGGAAAACCCTCTTCTCGCTCCGGCCCTGCCGTGTCTCACTGGAAAGAGCAGCACTGGCTAACAGGTTCGTTTCCATATGCTCTGCGTTCTCGATATCTAATGCTTCAAATTTTTCAATTACCTGGGATCGCCTGGAAAACAGAGGGAAAGCGGAAACCAGAGCCAGTTTAAACACCAGGAACAATGACTGCACCAAGCTCTACAATCCCATATATTTCAGGCTGCAGAGTTGCTGGCCCCAGAATTCATACACACCTTGCTTTTGGTCCCTGCCTCTGCAAGCTCTAGTGTGCACAAAGCCAGGGCAAAATGCCCCAATCTGAGCCATTTTACCTGCAGCCAAAGTGGGGAAAACCTTCACACTGCTCAGTTCCACAAAGAGCATCTCTTAAATATCTAGAAAACTCTTGCAAAACCAGCAGTAACGTTTTACTTGCAAATTTTACAGTGCTTTGAGAAGCAGGGAATATTGAGCAGCTTTGGCTCATGTTTTGCCTTTCTTTTCTAGCACTGCAGCTATCGATGGGTCCTCAGGCATCGGACTGGAGAACCTTCAGACCAGGCTGGGGTGTAGAGGTAATGGGTGGCTATGGGTCAGCCTGTGTGTTCAGAGCGACAGACACCCTGGAAAAACTTAGCCCCACATTGGGTAACGTCCATAGGATTGCTCTGAGTAAGAAGTGGCCATAGGTGCCTCCAGACAACAGGTCTGGCTCGCAGGGGGCACTGGCTGAAGAGGCATGAGATGACGAGCACCCTGTGCAGGCACAATAGGACATTCTCTGCAAAACATCAGGGCTCTGCCCTTCTCCCAAACTAGTCTGCAAATCCATCATGGGCAGCAGGGAGCACAACCTGGGCTCTCAGACACCACCTTGGTGGCCCATCACACTGCAGCACTTGCGTCTTTAAGATTGGGGGAGAACTATGAAGATGTGGATGGAGCAGGAGCCAGTCCCAGACCAAACCCAAATGGGATGCTCCTAAGAATGAGCAAACAACAGACCTTGGCAGGGGGAATAAAAAGCAGCATTTCATAGATAAAAGCTGCTTGCTAACCCATTGGAGAGGAAATAATGTAATTTTCAAAGGACCTGCTTGTGTCTAGGTTTGCATGTCCAGGAGTTTTGGCAAGTATCAACCTCACGTCTTTAATCATAACCTGGGAATATTGCAATAACCCACCACCAGCATGCACATCAGCTGAGCTCCAAGCTGTGGAGACTTAAAGCTCCACTTCAAACCCCCTCAAAAAGCTCAATCTGGGCTGTTTCCTGTCCCCAAATTTGGACCCACTTGTGCTGTATCTAAACTGGGGGCTGCTTCCTCTGTGTTAGCCTCAAATGTGCATATAAAACACAATGGTAACCACATGAGGGGAAACAGGTTAACCAAAATAATAATTTTTAACACTTCACACAAAAAGGAGCAGCAGATTAAGAACTCAAAAATCATGAGATGTTCAGTTTTCAATCAAAATTTGTACCAAATTTCATAAATGAGATGAACAATCTGAGAGCATCACATCCCCAAGTGGGTTGGGGACCCCCCAACTGCTGCTCAGAGCCAGGCTGCCAGGACCAGGTGCTAAAGCCCTCATCCAAACAAGAAGGGACAAAAATTTTGCTTTGTAAATTCAAATGTCTCTGATGTTTTTATGGGACATCTGTTCAGCTCCTCCTACCTCCCAGCGTGCAGACTGGGAGCAGGCTCATGCAGAGCTCCCAATCCCCCTGGGATATTCTGCTCACGAGATGTCTGATCACATAAATGAGTCTGGGAAGCATAAATCCACATTCTCCAATCACCGAATACAGAGAACTGTTTTGGAGCCACCGTTTTTTAACCCTTTTGACACTGGCCCAGCCTTCTCTGAGTCTCAGTTTAGGAGGAAGAAGTCCATGAATTAACATTGTCAATGCCCTATTAGGTGGAGAAAAAAACCCAAACAAACAAAAATAAAACACCTAACCAAAAAACATAAAACAAAATCAAAAGCAGGTTGATTTCTCATGAAAAGGGGCTGCACCACCAGGTTGTTCTACGACTTGAGATTGAGATGAGATGGTAGCGAAGCAGGCGAAGTAAAGGCGGACACGTCACACAGCAACACAGCAGGAGAAGGTGGAGAGCAACAAGACCTGGAAGAAAACAAGGCTGGAAAATGAATGAACAGAAGAGGAAATTATATATCTGCACCTATATACAAAACAAAAATCAAAATCATTCTGGTAATTTGTCATTGAAAAAGGGAGAAAAAAATCAATCACTGCAATCAAATCACAGCCCGAAGAGTTAATATCATCCAGATTACAGGAAAGAATCAGTTGGGGGTTTTTTCCCCATTAGCTCAACATTTTAAAGAGGTTACTACTAGAGATCCTGGGAGGATGGGCTCCCCTCTCCTCCCCACCATGCCAGGTAAAGGGCTGCTCCCTGGGCACAGCAGCTCCGCGCTGACAAAACAAGACTGTGGACAGGTATGGAGTAAAAGCTGCGGTATGCCATTTAGTGCTGTCTCAGCAATTCAGCTCGTCCCAAGGAGTTCCTGGGCCATGCAGGCTGTTAATCTATTCCAGGCCACTAAACCCAAGCTTCAGATCTCGGCTGTTAGGTGGAGGGGTGGGTGTGGTGGGAAAGGAAGCTATAAAGACCAGCATGAGCTAGCTAGCGTTAGTGATTTTTCTTTGATTGGAAGAAAGGGATTGTTTTTATTGGATTCATTCATTATTTAGCAGCAAGAAAGACAATGAGTGTCAGGAAATGGAAGAAGAGTTTCCCCAAAAGGCCCACAAAAATGAAGAGGATAGTTGTACGACAGAAAAAAACCCTGTACTTTGGAGAGCAGGAGCTCCTCTCTATGGGTAGAAGCAGAGCCTTACATCTCAACAAGCTCCAGAGAAGGAATGGAGAAATAAAAGTCTTTTAAGCAATTTTAGGTAGCTCTGCTATTTACTGAGGGTAGAAACACACCACAGCCCCCTGACCACACTCCTACAGCAGAGCTGGCAGAAACCACAGCTCACTCTTGCCAGTGTGAGCAGAATGTGGAGTCAACTGAGAAAGCCACTGTTTCAGAGGCTGCGCAAGAACAGCCCAGTTTGCCAACCAGAAATTCCAATGCTCCCCTGGAGAACTGCAGGAGAAAGGGGCTCCAGGTATCTACACCTCAAGGAGTCTCCACCCAATGGTGGTCTCCTTCCCAAAGCCGCTGGCATTGCCCTAAGATGTGCCAGGATTTACCCCTGCAGCTTGCTGGGATGGGGACATATCCCCACAGTCCTCTTTAGTGGTCATTTTGCACACAAAACACTTCAAGATTCCTCCATGGGGTTTCCATAGAGCTCTGTCATCCCGCGGATGGGACTGAGATGGGAGATTGGAGGCACAGCTCGACCTCTCTGGGTACAGACTCTCTCCACCGGGCTGGCCGGGCAGCCCCATCCTGCCACATGCCAGCAGAGGGAACTCACACTCTGCTGCACTGCCAAAACCACAGAGATTATCTCCTGGTTTCTGGTTCATGTTTCAGAGTGGCTGAGAGCTCAGTCTGCCTGCATAAGGTGGGGAGTGAGTGTCAGACATAAATGGTCAACACAGAATTTTTCCAGTACAGTCCTGGACTTAAGTCACCTATACACTCTTACTATAAAGGAACAGGACAAGAGGCCTTAAAAAATGGCTTTTTCTGGAGCTAAGCCTACATATGTGTCACTCAGGATGCAGCACAAGGCACCTAAAGTAATTATTTTCCATCCACAGCTCTGACATTTGCACTTGAGTGGGTAAATAAACAAACAAACAAAAAATACATGGGAGGAAGAGGCAAAAATACCATGAGAATCAGAGCAAGTTTGCTCATCTGCACTGAGAGACGAAAGGCATATCTGAAGGATGCCCAGCCAGTACCTATGGGGTTGGCATGGGGGAAGTGACCTCAGGCAAGGAAGGCTTCCTGGACATGTTAGTGGGTTACTGAGAAGGATTATTAGAAATTGTGTTAAACTCAAGGGGGAAAAGCTGACTCCAGAGCACAGAAATAAGTTACTGTATTTCCTCAACCTCAAACAGTAAAGCCTGAGGTCGGAGGAGAAAAATGAGAGGCATATATATGGACTAAGTGAACTCAATCTTAAAAAGCAGCCAAGCCAAGCTGAGCAGGGTGCTGGTGAATGTTAATTCTCTGGTGTGATGCTGGACTGGCTCTCCATGCCCTGCCAAGTCTGCTTGAGCTCTGGGTGACATGGCCTCTCTACCCATACCACCTGCATGGGCCAGTTCCCAGGTTACTGGAGGAGAAAGCATACCCTCAACATTGCCTGTCCCTAAACAGCACTGGTTGAGCCCCCCCGGCTCATGGCACACTCCTCTGGTGCTGTAATCCCAGCCAAATTCCCCAGCACATGGGGACTTCTCACCCTATTCTCTGCCATCTCCCTCTTCATAAACACTGGACCAGATGCAGCCCCTTGGACAGCAAGATCCCAGTGCCCGGTGCAGCACCCACTCCTCTCCCTACACCCATCCCACTCTGATAAAGGCCCTGGGCTGACGCAATGGAATTTTTGCCAATGCTGACAAAGCAACAAAAACCTCTTAGCAGTCCCAGGAGCCCAGTTAGGCCCAGAAAAACAGACATGCCCTGGGAAAAGGCACCCACCAACAGGCAATGAGTGGGGATGACATTAAAGAAGGATGGTCTCTGGCAGGAGCGTCCTCTCCCAGTCCCCATTATCTGCCTGTAAATGTACTATCCCCCATCCTTGACTGGCACATCCCAGCTCTGTGCAAGATCCCAGTGCTACACGATACATATAGGGCTGAAGGCAAGGGGGAAACAGGAATGTGCTGTCATCTTCAACTGGGGACATGCACTTGTCAAAGCGTCCTGTGCAAGCAAACCCAGTGGAGACACAATCTCATCCACACCCAAGCCAACATGCTGCACCAGTTCAGCCTGCAAACCAACTGTCACCAGCCTTTCCTCAGCCCTATCCCCAGCTGGGGTGGCTACAGAACCCTTGTGGCATCCTTCTCCTCCACCCTGGGGAAGACCCAGCTCCCAATGTAGAGAAAGCCAAAGTGTTCTTTTCCTTTATTCCCAGTCCAGCTGCCGGGGGTGGGCTGGGTTTGGGATCTTCCTGCCAACCAGCAGCATCAACACAAAGTTGTGTCATGCTTCCCAGTCCTGCTCCCAGCTCTCGGAAGCCAGGCTGGAAAACAGTCCTTTAGGGGCTGGGAAGAAAGGGAGAAGTGCGTGTGCAAGAGAGAACATGCCTAGAGGAAAACCGGGGCAAGAAAAAAAATCAGACTGGCAGGCAGCCCTCTTGCCTGGGGCCTGTCTCAGTTTGCTCTGCTGCCCCCACTGCACAAACGCCTCCCTCCCAGGGCAAGTCGAGCCCGTCCTTCACCTCGCCCAGAGAGCTGAGCATGGCGGCGTGGGCGAGTGTGCTGATGTCCTCCCTGTCCTCCTCTGCATTGGAGCTGTTTCACAGCCCTGTCTGGGCGCTGCACCCGCATCTCCTCTCCCAGATTAATACCGTGACATTTTGAAACCTCTCTCAGCTCATTAGGCAGTTGCGTAACGCGCCCAGCGCCAACACTATTTAGAGAGCTAACCTAATTAATGGTGCCAGCTGTCAGCGTGTGCTGCGCCGGGGAGGGGCTGGGGAGGGTGGGCTTGCTTGAAAATGCAGCCAGTGAATGTCACCCACCTCAGCCAGCTGACCCAGAGAAGCCAGGCAGGTTGACAGCTGTCTGCTGGCACTACTAAGGACATTCCAGCTCCTGGGTAGTGTAGATGGGCATCCTTAAAGCCAGGAGCACTGTGACACAAAGGGGCTTCACCCAGCTAACACTGTTTGCTCTGTTCAGGGTGGTGATGGGGATGCAGCCTGGCTGCCATTGCAAGCATGCAAGGAGATCAGCCAATCTCCCTTACCTTCTCTCATTGCCAAACAGCCGGGCCACTTCTTCTCTCCCTGGGCTACGGGCCCGGGTTCTCCGCTCTAGCCGCTTCCTTTCCACCTGGAAGGCCTCACGATTACTGATCCTAACGGCCTTGGGAACGTCGGCCAGGGTGGTGTACTGACGGCTGGCTTTAAAAGAAAGGGGACGCCCCGATTTTTCAGCTCCCCTTCCTACATCTCTGTTGCTGGAGTCCTTGTGCATGGGGCAACTGCTCTTCGAGTCCAAGGAGTTCAGAGAGAAGCTGTGAATCATTCGGTCGCCTGATCGGGTACCTGGGGAAGGAAAGGGCTGGGCATGCTCCTGCGAGGGCGATTTGGGATAACTGTACCTGTTGTTCGGCGTGCTGGGGCTGGGTGGGCTCGGTGGAGGTGGCAGCTGCTGTTCTTCTAGCTTCGAGTCTTGCTTGGTCTTCTCCAAGGAAAAGTACCCACTCTCGACACGCGTCTTCCGCCCACAGTCTAGCCGCTCTCCGTTCATGGAGCTCTCGTCTAGGGAACAGAGAAGTCACTACACTTGATTTCAACCCTGAATTCTACTTTTAACAAAACCCACAATGTTTCCACCCAGAAAAGGGGCAGAAAACAAGAGCAGATGGTCTGGGCACCTTGGCTCTTCCAGCCTGACCACTCTTCATGTCCATAGAGATGGTGGGGCAGTTTGCAAGAACTGGGGATGCTGGGCCAACCCTTGTATCAGGCTTGCACAGATTAAAGAACTAAACCTTCAAAGGAAGAAATGGATGGCTGCAGCCACTGCTCTGCACCCATTTCCATCCGTGTCCTTCCCAGCCTGGGATCACCCACAGCTCCAAGGGTGCAAGGCAACAGACTCCTTGTTCCTGGCAGCTGGGAGTGAGTGGTAAGTGTTCCCCATCAACTGGACAGATACAAGGAAATGGCTGTAGTGCACAGGACCTGTCCCCAGCCCCTATTGTTCCAGGGAGAACAAATGCTGCAGCCTCGGCACCTTCAAGGGTGGTCAAATGTAAACTGGGTCCTGACACAGGGGTCAGAGAAGGAAGTAGTGCTCAGGGCTTGGCATCCCTGACAGCCAGGCTGAGCAGACCATGGCCCTGTGCTCCTCAGGTGCCCCCGGCAAGGATGCAGAGGGGCTAGAAAGGCTCTTCCCCCCTCTTTGTCCTCAGCATGAAGGTGGGCAGACCCATCTCACTACTGGGTCAGGACTGGACCCCACCTTGTGATTCTCCAGCACATGATGCAAACTTTTTCCTTCCTAAACTCCACCCTGCCATGGTTTGCTCCAATGCCCAGGCATCAGGGACAAGCTCTACCTCCCTCTCCGTGCTTGGATGCTCCAGGAAGCAAACCCAAGGAAGGCTTTTCCCTCCAGGGTGGTTTTCTGCCAGCTCAGCTGCTCAAAATGCGTCTCTGCAGCATCATGCCAGTGCTGACACCCCAGTCTCTCACCTTCCTTGCTGTCCAGCACAGGGTTCTTCAGGGAGCTGGCAGCCCCAGCCTGGCCTTGCACTGGGCTCTGTGCCAGGCTGATGCCACTGCCCATATCCGCTTGGTCTTTGCCCCTCATTTCTTCCTGCCAAAGCGTGGTCTTGGTGGCAGGGACCTTCTCGGCACTGGGGATGTTGCTGCTGGTTACAGCCATCTTAGCAGGACCAGGCTCCTAAAGAGAGTAGAAAATGCATCAGGGTTAAAGGGGTTTGTGCCAGACTGCACCTAGGGTCCCCTTGGGGCTGTCCCTAGAGGCATTGGGTGCCACAGGCTTGGGTTCTGCCCACGACAAATGCCACGACAGGGATGCTCAGCCATGTGCCATCAACACACTCCCAAGGGGAAAAACTCACAGGTGGAAACCCTGCCCCAGGGCAGCTCAGTGACATGATGGGTCAGGACTTGCTCATCCAAAGGGTCCATCATCACTCTCGAATTAAGAGAGGACATTTCCCTCACTGTCCCTCCCTGGGAGAGATGGGGGCTCCTGAAACTGGCCACACCTCCCCATGAATCCAGCTGGGAGAAGATCCAGGGCAAAGGAAAGCCCACAAATGAAGAAGACCTTCAGCTGAGCGCTGATGTGGCAGTGGAGGGCAATATATTAATGTAAATGATACTTTGTTTTCAGACAGGAACTGCCCCCCAGTATAGGACACTGCAGCCACTGACACTTAACTCCCCAGGAAAAGTCCATTTTGTGCTTGCACAGCCCAGCCCTGAGTAGAGCAATGCTCCAGTTGTGCCCCAGTGTGCAGGGTCCCATGTGGCTCTGCTTAGAGAATCACAGAATATTTTGGTTGGAAAAGACCTTTCAGATCATCGAGTCCAACCATTCCCCCAGCACTGCCAGGGCACCACTAATCCATGTTCCTCACCACCACAACTCCACAGCTTTGAACACCTCCCATGGGAAATCCACCACTGCCCTGGGCAGTGTGGGCAAGCCCTTGACAACCCTCAAGGAGAAGAAATTGTTTCTAATGTCCACTCTCCACCACAGCAGCTCTTCTCAAAAGCTGCTGGTGGACATATGGGGCTCTGCACCTAAATTCACCTGCAACACCATAGACCCACAAAGAAACAAGTCAGTTTGGTCCCAACTCACAGGGATCCTGAAAATGGTCCCATCACCTCCACCGAAACCCAGTTTGGGGCAACAAAATTCACAAAGACAGACCCATACCAGGCTTCTTTCCTGGGTCCCATTTAGCAAGACTGATTTTTCTCAGTGTTATAACCAACAGCAAAAAAAACAAAAGAAGAAAATTAACATGTTGTTTGTCACAGCAGGTTTGCTACAGGCCACTGATAAAAACAATAAAAACCCATCCAGTTCTGTACTCCTCTGAGAGTTCTTCCTTGTTTTAAAAAGGATATATATCACATTGAGCTTCATGCTATTTTAAAACAATACTCATCTTAAAACACTTCTCTAGCTAAAAAGGGGCTCCCAGTCCCTCAGATGAAGATGTCATTTTGGTGGCTCAGGTTTAGTGCTCACCCCAGCAGAGGCAGCAGCTTTCACAACTTGTTTAGGGCTTGGGTTTGTTTGTTAGCAGATGTTTTGCTGATGTTGTATTAAGCTTCTGCATTAGCAGATTATTTTCCTCAAAGTCACCAATAAATCAATTACAATTAACTCCCCTCTAAAGTCTTTAGACTGTGGGAACTTTTCCAGCTGCTTGTTCCCTTTCCATGGTGCCTGTGGGAATCCAGGAGCACCCAGCCTGGGAGCCACAGGCTGTAAAGAGTATCCCCTCCATCTTGGCTTCCACACCAGCAAAGCCACCAGTGGGCTTTAGCCCTGCAGCTCCAAAACAAGTGTTTGTAGGGTGGGCTTCTCCTGGGTAGCAGGTCCTGGCTCTGTGTACAGCCACAACAAGCAGCAAATGACCTCAAGTTTTCAAAAAATCCCCTTGGAAATTTCACTCTGAAGGAATGCAGCGTTGGAGGTAAACAATCCAGAGTTCATGGGCATCCCACTCAAGGGGATCCTGTTTGAACTGGGGGGTCAACCAGACAAACTCCAAGATCCCCTCCACCCTCAACCACTCTCTTATTCATTGATTGAAAGTCCAAAGTTAATTGCCAGCTCAAGATATATATTTTTATACATTCCTTACATAAACCCCCATGCAATTATTTGTAGATACATATTTAATTAGACAGAGATATGAAGGCCAAAAGTGGTCTATAAGCAAGCAGAGCAATTAACTCTTTGTTGCTCAGTGGTATGAACATCTCCAAAAAAAGTGCACCAAAATCACCGAAACTGGCCTACAGTTGCATTGAGCATGTCTGGGCACGCTCAGTGTACCCAAGCCTGCTGTGCCCCTGTGCAAACCTATCCTGAAACAGAGGGCAGCTCCTCAAATCCCACATTTCAGCCCCAAATCTTGATTTACCATAGAGAGCAGGCATAGGAAGGCAGTCAGCCCAGTCTCTTGCTGCCTGTACCAGTTTGCATGGCAAAAGCTGTGAAACCTTGCCCTTTCCTGCCACCCAATATCACAACCTGCTCCCAAAGCAAAGGTGAAAACACCTCTAGGGTTGCACCTAAGAACTCCTGTCCAAATGTCGGCAGCTGCAGCAGCATTTGCAGCTTCATTTGTGCTGCTCCCACCCTGGTGATTTTGCAGGGGGAAGACACAAAATGATGGATGGGAGATGAAAATGGCCCTGACACCCCAGGAGTGCCTGGCTGCAGCCAAGATCTGCTGTAGAACAGACAAGGACAAACTATGTGGAAGAGAGAAAAACCAGAAATATCAACTTATATCAACATATTCAATTATCTTTTTTCTTTTTTTTTTTTCTTTTTTTTTTTTTTTCTTTACAGAAACCACAAAGGTGTCCATCCCTCCTGGAGTGGCTCTCAGACATGATCCACTGCTGGATTAGCAGGTGGCTGTCTTTAGAAAGAAATGAGGCTTTCTCCACAGCCATCTAGAAAATGAGCAGAACACCAGTCAACTTCAGGGGAAGCCATTTCACAGAAGGGGATTTGGTGCCGATTTTCTCCCCAGCATCCACTCTCCTTCCCCAGATTAGCTGCCTGCATCAGCATGTTTTGGAGGACACCAGGAAGATGCGTCTTATATTTTTCTCCTGCCTTTGCAGGTTGTTCATGAGTACCCAACACTGCAGCATTTGTCTGGTGGTGGGTCTCATGCAGATATTGGTTTTGCAAAAGTGAATTTGAGTCTTTTTCTAGTGCTATGGGACCAGAAGAGATGAGATGGAGAGAGTGAAAGGAGGGTAACAAGCAGGATTTGGGGGGAAAAGTGCCACCAGGCTCCATGCTCACCCCCATCCCTATGCACCTGAGGAGCCCATCCGCCCACAAGGAGCCAGCATCCTTCCCACAGCTGCTTCCCTTATTTGGTATTCAGGAGCTTGGATCCTGTACGGTTTCCAAGAAGTTGCCATGGTGATGAAATATAACCCAGAATGATGTTTTTCTGGCTCTGCACCTCTTCTCCTCTCTGCCTTGTCCCTCTCCTGAACCCAGCGTGGGTTTAGTGTTGCACCATGGATGGGGTGAGTATCCCTGCCCTGCTGCCTCAGGTCACCGGGGTGCCCTGAATGCAGCAGCCACCTCCCTGTGGCTGGGGGATGGGCAACTTATAACACATCAGCTCTTGGCCATGGAGGGTGGAGGCATCTTTTCTTGGAGCATCACCAGAGCCAACACCAGAGGGGTTGTGAGAACCCCAGTCCTTGTCAGGGGGTCCTCAGACTTCAGGTTTGGTGTACAAAAAGGGATCATCTTCCCTTCAATTTTATTCTTTTTTTCCCATTGCATGCAATATCTTTATCTGATGTTTTGAAACCTGATTCAAATAAATGTTGTAAATGCCCACCCATGGTCCAGTTTGCACCAGGACCATTCTGGGGACTTCACTGAAGGGAACGTGAAACCCAGGGCTCAGGGGAATCCCAATGATGTTTTCAGTCCCTTGGTGTCATAGCCCAGCTCGGCCAAAGGAGCCCTCCCAGCTGGTCCCCTGGGGTGGTGGGACATGCATCCAGAGGTCAGACGGCCTCAGGGACACAACTGTTCTCAGCCCCAGCAAGGGACCAGGATGGCCTTGGGGTCACATTCCCCATCTGTGGGATTCTCCCCCACTCTGGCCATGTGGGAGCTTGGCAGGAACGAGTGAGTCATGGCCAGCCCTGCTTTTTACCATTTATAGTCAGTGAGCACAAAGTCACCACCAGGGTCCCTGGAGAGCCCATCTCTGGCCCCCAGAGCTTCTAGCCTGGCCCTGGCCTTTAGTATTTTCCTTTCATTCCCATTATCTCTGGGGTCATCTCAAAGGGGGTAACTGGAGCCCAATGGAATTTCATCCTGCTTCTGCAAAAATGGCCCGTGAACGGCCAGCACCTCTCTCCAGTCCCCAACAGGGACCATGCAGCTTTGCTGACCACTCCTTGGACAGCATGTGCAGGGCTGGTGCCACAAGACAGTACTCAGAGAAAACATGGTCCCAGATCAGCCAGGAAAGCAACTGCAATGTGTGACACAGGGAAGTGATGAGCAGGAATTAATTCACACCATCCTGCTGCCCTGGTTTGTCTCAGCTCTCGCCCTCAGTGCAGGCAGCATTTGGTCCAGCTGGTTGGTGGGGGATCTTCCCCAGGACAGAGAAGTGCCATGGCCCTGACATGAAGGCAAGGGACTGGGTGACAGTCTGTGCTCCCTATGGGGTTACCTGGGGAGTTGGGGGCTCTACCTTCCTCTTCTTCTTCTGATTCTGCTTGTTTGTCCTTGGGTAGACAATCAGCATTTCCAGCCACCTGCGGGCAGAAAAAGCAAAAGGTGAGGTCTGTGACAAAAGGTAGGGACAGGAGCAATGGTCCCACTCCTCCATGGGCTGTAAAGCAGTTTCACACAGATCCCAAAGCTTCTCTTCCTTCTACAGGTGGCTCTGATCACACAGCCTGGGGAGATTAAGCCTGTGGGACACGATGCCTGAGAGCTCAAGAGATAAAGCATCCCATTTCATGCTAAACTTCAGCCTTGTGGGGTTTGTAACTTGGCCATAAACACAACTCTGAGCTGGATTTGGACACATGGAGGAGCTTGGCTTCTCCAATCTGGCCATCAAATGTGGTAAATAGTACCCAGAGATCATCCCATCCAGCTCCTGGGGGAAAAATGAAGCAGGGAAGGAGAGATGGGTGCTTTGGTTCAAACTCCACTCACTGCAAGAGATTTGAGGATCCTGAATGACAGCTGAGAGGGACAGAGCCTTCGGCAGGACCTTCCCCCTATAGCGATGCCAGTGCTCACACACTGAATACAAAATGCTTTTGTACAAGAAAAAGCAGCATGAACTCAGAATTGAGAAGTTCATCCCCTGCACAAGTTGCTTATTTGAAGGACCCTCCCGTGCTCCTACTGTGGCCTCAACACCTGCCCCTACATCTCTGTGAACTCCACGGGGATCTGTGGACTGCTGGGAAACATTCCTTCTTCAGATGTCCCCACTTCCCCATCCTGTTCCCCCAACTTCGCATGTGGCTACTGTAAAACATTTGAGATGACCACATCAAGTGGGTTTTGGTTAAACAATAAATGCCAGAAACATGCAACAAACGTAAAAAAAATTCTCCTGTTAGGGTGAATCTTCCTGTCAAGCTGCAACTGCAAATGAAACCCGCCTGGCTCAGATCCAGAGTGGGACTGTTTGGGGATGATTAATGCTTGCAGTCAGGAGCAAATGCGCTGTTTGAACGTCCAGCACCAGGCCAATGAACAATAGATCAGCCCCACCTTGCTCTGCAATCCCTCTTCCTCCTGTGTGGTGGACAGGAGAGGCAACAAAAGCCTAAGCTGTGAACTGGAGCGTGGGGAGAGGGAGAACAGAGCAGGGCATGGGGCTTGGCCATAGGAGATGATATTTCAATTGTCCTTAGAGATCAGATGCTCTGGGACCAGGAGGGTGGTAGCACATGCCCCCTCTGCCAGCCTGCCTGCAGGGAACAAGTGGGGTGAGGCGGGTGCTGAGAAGGTGAGTCTGACTGGGGCTGGGGTAAAGACAGAGCAGGCAGTCCCAGGAGGCCACATTACTCAGGGACAGACAAGGACCAGAGGATGTATGGCATTTGGGGTCAGACACATCAGTCCAGGGACTGTGGGACCTGCCAGTGATGTGGGGACAGGACCCATGCCAGTGGGCTGGGTGCCTGACTGGATTCTGTCCAGAAATCACCATGGAGACACCTCAGCACCATCAGCTCCATTTCCATCCTGTGGTTCACTCTGCAGACAGGCCTCTTCCTCCAGCCAGTAAATAGCTGCTTACTGCTGGGGTTGAAGCTGCCGTGGCCAGCCCAGGAGCACCTCAGCACCAGAGGCACCCTCTGAGCATCCCATAAACATTCCAGTGTAGCTCAACTCATTCCCAGGTAAAAGCCACTGGGAGTGTTGTTCTGCAGTGGGAAGCAGGATATTGCCCAACAGCAGACAACAAAACTGACCTGGAAACAGTTTAGGAGCATCTTGGCTCTGAGGTCTGACCAAGGCTCCCAGTGGAGGCTGAGGTTCCCTGAGCACTGGCTCTGAAAGGTGTTTGGTATGTTGGGAAGCCTCAGGCTCCAGCCTGGCACAGCTGAGCATAGGCACCAGGCATGGAAGAAGGACTTAAACCATTCACTGCCACACATGTCTCTGCTGAAGTCAGTGCTCATGTCCACACCATAAATCTGGTGGCTTGGGGGTTGCTCAGGTCCCTTCTCTGCTGCAGAGCCCAGGTGATGGCAGGGATCTCTTTAGCCTGGAGAAGAGGAGGCTGAGGGGAGACCTCATTAATGTTTATAAATATGTTAAGGGTGAGTGTAGAGAGGATGGAGCCAGACTTTTCTCAATGTCATCCAA
>JAOEGS010016371.1:0-29841 GCA_025447755.1 Corythornis vintsioides
ACTACAATTTTTTACAGTTGTTTTGTTTTCAGAGGTCCTCTATGTATTTTACCTGCACAAGGAGAGGTTGAATATATATATATATATATATAAAATCTCAAAGTAGATGAGCAGCTGTGATGCAATTCCACATGTTTACAGTAATACTTTAATAAGCACTGCAATAGCACCTGTCAGTATCATTAGATTCTGTCAAGGATTATCATAAATTTCAAGCCTAGTACAATGATAGGGGATTTTGTCTCTGTGTGTGCATTTTATTTATCAAGAATTATTAAAAGTTATTTCTAAACTAGTTGGAAACTATAAAAAATAGTTGGTTTAGCTTCTAAAGATACTAATGAAAATAAAGTAGACCTCTCATTGAAGTGGAATTTACAGTCACTATAAACATAGTCTAGGAAATTGGATTGTGGCAGAATTTTGGGGATGTTTGTCTCAAACTGAGGCATGCAGAAATATTAAGTAGTGCTTTTCATTTCAGCAAAGGCTAATTTGCATTCTTCTATGGCTCTCCTACAAGCAGATCAACACAGCAATGCTGGCTTCAGTCCTGATGGTTCTGGCTGATAGCCTCACTTCCCTGGACGAATGGTGTGTGACTCATGCATTTACAAAGTATATGAGGGATAAAGGGATTCATCCTGCACCCACTGACTTCAGCGGTACAGTATCAAACAAAAAGACTCATTGAAACTCAATGGGACTCAGAATCCTAAGCAGAGCTGTACAAGAAACTGATTCATTGGTTGTAGTACTGAATTTTTTAATTAAGTTGAAAAGAGAAAAAAGTGGGATGATTAGAAACATATCTGTGTTAATTTTCACAGAAGCACCAAAGGTAAAATCAAGTGTTACATTTCCCTTGGATAAAATTATATTTGTATAGGGGAAAAGACATTATTTTTATATTATTAAAAAAAAAAAAAAATGCAAAATATAAAAAGTTTCAAAGAAGCTCCAATGCAAATATTTCACTTTGTAAACATCAATAAGAAATAATTAATTAAAATAAATACTAGATAAATACATTAAATAAACTAAGACTAATAACTAAGACTAAATAAATAAATTTTGTAGAAAAGTATATTATTTAAACTCTTCATACTCGATTACATTATCAAGTTGGAATGTGCAGTTTTCCTTAGTGGGGATGACTTACTATGGGGAAGGGACTTGTCCTTTTTCCAGCATAGTCCCTTTCCTCAGATATTCCTACCCATGCCACTTATATTTATATATTACTCCTTTGAAAGAGGAAAAAAACCTTGTATTCGGATGCCCAGGATCTTATCTCAATCTCCTTGTGAAATTAAAATCAGTCAACTACAAAGTAAAAACTCTAAAAGAAGAAGAGAAAACACTATCTGTAATTTGTTGTACAGATTTAGGTTAGACATCTGACAAGGTTTTTCCCAAGGGATGTAAAGAAGATACTGCCAAGTTTATGAATCAGCTTGGAACATCCTCATAGAGATTCTTTCTTTTCAAGCTAAAGCAGATAGCTATGATTTGAGAGAGAGATAAAGTATTGAGGGACCTCTGTTATATTACTATTTTTACTGAAATCTTAGATAAAAACAAGATTTATCAAGTATTAAGTATTAAAATACAATTTTTATCTCCTCCTTATAGATAATTTCAAAACAGTGTAAGAACAATTAGTAATTAAAAATATTTTTTTATACTGTAATCTTCCTATGAAATTTTAAAAGGTTAGACTGCTCACTCTATCTGAATTTCTATGTAATGGCAAATTAACTACTCACATAATTAAGTAATCTGCTTAAAGTTCTCAGTCTGATTTTTGAAGTGTTAATAAGACTAAATTGCTTAAACCCAGGAAAGAAATTAAGAGATGCAAAATGTTAATTAGATGAAGAAACAGAACTAAAAGGAGAAGCAGTGTGAAATAGGGATTAAACGAGAGTAAATAAATATTTCAGTTGGGAATTAAAAAAAAAAAGAGAAATAAAGAGGAGACAAAATAATGTATAAATAGATTGTGCCCATGATACAGAAGAAAATAATCTACTTATTTTAAGCTATGTTGCTGAGATAGCACTATGACTTCCTTTTTACTGTAAGTGTTGGAAATAGTTGGGAAGTTGTGAGCTGCTGGGAGCATGGTTCCACAAAATTATGGACTGGAAAGAAGAGACTCAGGCTGTTGGAATCTAAATTTGCAGGTAAGAAGGCTCTGTAAACTGTTGTTATAATCAAAGGTCTAGGCAATATTACCACTGAAGGTTAAAAATCTCCTTAGCTGTTTAGGATAAATACAATAGTTGTGCAAATTCAGCTATATTTGGACTAGACAGTAGCATAGACAAGTAATCTAGTGTACTGTAGACCCCAAACAACTACATTTAAGTGTTTGAATATGAAGAATTTTTCCCATTTAACACTTGTTCTCAACAGACATGGGCAGAAGACTATTTAGTTAACAAGAGCCTTGATGTAGTAGATCACAAAAATACATTCTTTGATTCTATTTCCTGAGTATTGCTGCTTAGTGTCTTTTGATTTTTTTTAGGGATCTGGATGAATCACATTCTGTTGGGTTTGACCATGATTTTTCCCCATGTTTGACACTTAGCTGTTTCTTCCATGTTTAACCGGTACAACTAATGCTGTTTCCACTTTTTTTTTTTTTAGTCCAAACCAATTGTAAAATGCATTTTTCTTCCCTAATGCAGGCACTTTTTTTGCATTTTGTCCAAATGTTTCAAATGTAGATGCATGACCCACAGTAGTCACACAGCAGTATAGAATCTTAGACTAATTTCTATGTTGAAAACTTAAAATATAAAGGTGAACCTGTTTGTAAGACAAGAAAGATGAAAGGGAATAAATCAGTGCCAGACAAGCATGAGGAGAATTTTGCCAGGAAAATGTCTGTTTTCAGATAGATTCCATTTGGCATAAATATATTCCAAAAATCACAGCTCCATTCCAGGGCTCCATTCTCTGAATTTATAAAAAGAATTGCTTTCAAACTGTTTGATATCAACCTTGCCTACAGTACATCCAGATGCTCATCTCATCCATACAGAGCAGTGGTCTGCATGTTGTTCAGAATTTTTATTAAAAACAAGTTTTTCCCTATGCTCTCCTCTCAAGGTTGCTATTGACTCTCAGGTGATGACTTCATCTTGCTACCTGCATGCTGGGCATGAAGTATGTTGCAGAGAAATTAATGTTCCTGCAAGCATGACTAGCCATTTGTACCAGAAAGGGCTTGCTGAAGTGGAAAGAAACTGAAAGATTGGCAGTCCTGTGGTGGTGCTCGTCCAGTGCCTGATCACCTTTACACTGTGAGTCAGCAGCAGGCATCAGTCAGGACAAAACAGGAGACCTGTTTGGGATCTATTTTGGGGATATGTGACAAGATGATCTCTAACATACATGACAGTGTGAAAGATAAGAAAATTACTGTCAGGTAAGTACAATTCAAGAGTAATACTTCATTAGGAGAAACCCTTACCTGATATTTTTCTTACCTAAAGATTAGTAAAAAAAGATGATAAATAGCCTGATTAAGTATGAAACAAAAAACATGCTGCTGTGTCAGGAAATTTGCTATGAAACTATATATTTAATAAGACCAAAACAAAAACAATTTAAAAGGCAACTAAAAAAAATAATACTAATTTGGATGTTATATAAGTATGCTATATAACACTGAATTAATGCTATATGATCAGTTAGTATTTTTTGCTTCTTCTCCTGAACTGTACTGGACTTCTGCACTGGAAGGGGCTGCCCAGAATGGTTGTGGAGTCTCCTTCTCTAAAGACCTTCAAAACCTGCCTGGATCTGGTTCCACAGAAGTAAGGTTCACGTCCTGTCTAATTAAATTCAAATTCTGAAACCAGATTATATGTAATATCTTGCATTACTGTAAAACAGATACAGTTTGCACTTTCAAATCATGGAATCTGCTTGTTTTAACCTCTGACATAATTTAGAGAACAACAAATATGAAGACCAAAAAAATATTATGAGAAATGTACAGATGACTATAATACCATTAAAATTAATAAAATGCTTCAGATACAGACCTGTAACATTAATATACTTCTATTAGTGTACTTGTTTTTTACATAATTTAGCTTTTCAACAATACTGACAAATGATAAATTCAGAGATCTGAATGAAACTATTAAAACATTATTTTCTTTGAAGCAAACTAACGTCACTTGTATATGAAAGTCTCATATAAGAAGGTTGACTTAAGATCTTTGGAGACCTTTAAGTCCCTGAGAGACATGGTGATGGGGAAGAAAATAACAGTTCCCTGTTTTCTAAAATTACTGTTTTTCTCCTATGGGTGAATGATGACATTAAGGGTGAAGATTTTTTTCTGCTGTTGGAGTATGATGAGTGATGAGTCACAGGATTAATATTGCTCTTCAGTTGAAGGTAGCAAGCTGTTGTTGCTGTTCTTATTATTATAATCACAACTGATTTCTCAAGCTGTTACTGTGAGGATATGGCATTAATTTAGTGAATTTCATTAATGTACCACGGCATGTGATGCCAGAAGGATGTAGGTGATGATAATGTCAATTTGAATTATTAGAAAAGAAAAAAAGAATACAGTAGATACAGTAATCCTTTCATTTGCCTGTTTCAAAAATATCAAGTTTATTTTTGTCCTTTAGTAAAAATAACTAACAATAGGGTATTTTTAAGATTACAAAAATATACGCTTTATACTCATGTTCTATGGTATAGCTTAGATCAATTCATGACCTTATCTTAAATTCCAGATTTTACTCGTCCAATAAAACTCAATTCCCTGGTAGGAAATAAATCTAATAGATCTCTGACTTGTAGTATACTTTAGTAGTAACATAAAAATAAATCACTGAAAATTCTTAAGGAAAAAAGCACAGGGCACAGTCTGAGAACTATGTCTTAAGGCATTGTTTTCCCAAATTCTGCCTGAACCTGGCCTTAGTAAGAATTAGCAGCAGCATAACACAGTGCAGGTTTTATTTGTTCAGGTTCTTGAAAAGCTCTTTGAGATAAAGAAAGGTCATCCATTTTCTTCAGAGACTGCAAGACAAGCTCTGGAGAGGAAAGGAATAGATCTTTTACAAGCAGTGGACTGAATCTGGAAAAATCCTGCAGTACGTGAGCGATAAAGGTGATGGGCACAAATCAAGGATACACTGAAATTAATGTTCTTCCTTTGTTTTTTCTTTTTGCTGTTCTTTTCACTCAGCCATAGGGTAGTTTCAGTGTCAAAGTACAGTGTAGACACAGAGTCATATAACAGGAGGAAGTGAAGTAGTTTGATCTCTTTTCTCCTGGGGAAGATGAAATAAATATCTGGATGAAGAAAGCTAGAAGAGATTTCTATGGAAACAATTTTTTCTAGCTGTTCATTCATACACTTGATCTGTATCCTGCTACAAAGCACAAAGACCCCAAAAGTAAGACAGGCAGTCTTTTTTGTTCAAGAGCATTAAGGAATCCAGGAGCACTGCTATTTTCAAAACAACCTGTAGGTCCCATATGGGAATTCTGGTTTGTAGCAATGTAGTAGTAGATGGGAAACATTCCTATGAAGCTTTGTCTTTTATAAAAACAACAAACCAAAGGTGCCATGTTAGCCAAGTCAAGTTAACCTCAACTGTTCTGTGATCCTGTGAAGTCCACAGCAACAGTCTGTAGAGAACACTCTTCCCTAAAAAATCGGAGTATGAGTATTTTGTAGGGAAGAGCTTTCCGCTTTGAGGATTTTTAGTTGAGAGTAGGTTCAAAACCTGAAACTTAGATGTGGAGAAGGACTGTGGAGAACAGGCAATTTACTTCTATCCGGATAAAAGTATCTCATCTCCTTCCACCCTCAAAACAGGTTGTTTGGAGAATGGATGGCTATTTAGCAGTGTTTTCCACCTTTTTCCTATAGCTTAATACAATAAAAAGCATGGTCATTTATTTGTTTCCTGCTGTGATTTTATATCTTGCTGGCAACTTAATTTGAAGACAAACACCAAGGCAATTGAGGAGCTCAGGGAAGATGATGTCTTTTACTCCTGACAAAAGCTGACAAGAGTGAGAAGTCACTGAAAACATGCTGCAATACCACTAAAATAACAACATGGGAAACAGTTCCCTTAAATCAACAACAACAAAACCAAACCCCAAACAACAACAAAATTAAAAATTAAAAAAAATCCAAACCCCCACAAACCACAGAGCACTACTATAACGTGAATGGTGTCAATTACTGTCTAGAGGAATAGCCATCATCTAAGAGTGAAAAGGTAAAAAAAAAAAAAATCAACAACAACAACAAAAAAGAAATAGAAAATTGTATTAGCACCGCTGTTGAACTGAAGACAAAAAAATTGTGGCAAACACAGACCTTATATATCTAATCAGACTTACTACATACAAAAAATGATAAAGGGGAAAACCCTTGCTGAAAGCTATGCAAGTTGGCAATTGAGTTTTATGCTAATTTTATGGATGAGTACATATGAAAACCTGATATATTTATTGAAAAGAGGCCTATCTAAAATTCTCAACTATCACAAATTATCTTTAAATTAAGAAAAATATGATGGCAGTGATGAGACAGGGGTAACCAATATGAGATTGCAGTACTATGTGAAATAGAATTTCCAATCATTTGTTTATACTGATTTCCAAGTGCAGAGTATAAGCATCTCTATTATCTTCAGTAAGTAGAGACCAACAACAAAAAACTTACCTGTAGTAAAACCACAGAAGGAAAACTTCCTGTCTCCAATCTTAATCTGCCACAAACAGACAAAGCTCTAGTCAATTTTATTCTATTTCAGTATCACTATCAGAAAAGGTACTGTGGATACACAAACTGGTTTTACTTTGCTCCTTTTGTTCTGCTTCTATATTAATATTTTTTATCACAAATGTCTGTATCAAAGCAAACCTACTTTTCATCCTTTTCTGTGAAATAAGAAAAGTGAAAATGCATTCCAGTTAATAAGGACAATTCTTTTTCTAGACATGTCACCAGTGTCATGTAGGAAACACATTCTTGTTTCAATAGCAATTATTTATTGAAAACTTAAATCTCACCTTGCTCAGTTCAAATATAAAATGCTATTCCCAGATTAATATCATGTCATATGTGATTTTTCTTCTTTTGTCCATTTTGAGGCAGTAATAGTGAAGCTTTTATGAAGGCACTTCTTTGTAAGTCATGGTACAATGTGTTTTTATTATGTGTTTGTTACTGGTTATGTATCATCCACAGGGTAATTTGAATTAATAAATATGAAAATATTATTAAATAATATTTTGATAAATACTTAATTGTTAAATTCTTTCAATGGATAAGCAAAAATTAAAATATATTATGAATATGGTACTACCAATTTTTTTTCACCTAACAGAAGAAAAACACATAGATAAGACTTCTTTTTGCATTTGTCTTTTTTTTAAGAAAGCAGGATTATTGGGTTTGATTCAGCAGTGTTGAATTCATTGGAAGTGTTGCTATTTGTTTTAGAGGAAAGAGTTTTAGATCAAAATACAGATCTGAAATTGAAGAACTAGTGGAATTAAAGCTTTGAAGCAGAATGCACAGTGCTTTGCAAAGTCACAAATGGACACCTGGCTGTTGCAGACTCGATGTCTAAATGTTATTTGCTTATTTTACTTTTTATGAGCAAAGCTGTTACGCTAGCTGAGTGAATCAAAGGAAATGTTTTCCACAACACTTAACTGTCTTCATGAATGAATTGTGATGGGAATGTCTGAAGTCTTTTCATGTTCATTAATTCTAATTCTGAATTACATATTTAAATGTTATATAAAAAGGGAGGAATTAAAATAGTGTTTCACTGTCCCACCATCTGTTAGACCTTCTACTGGTTGAGAAGACTTGTACAGCTAGCTGAAGGGAGAGCTGTGATTGCAGGTACAGGGGTCAATGACTTCTTGCAGAAGTGTTCAGGAGAGGAAAAGGCTGGATTTACAGATCATGACCTGGCAGTGGGCCGAGGAGCAGCTGAGGACCTGTCTAGCGTGTCCCTGGAGGCAATGGTGGGAAGACAGTGAGCAAGCCAGGATAAACCAGGTCCCCTTATGTACCAACTGCTCTGGATGCATCCTGAAGTCTACAGTCATTGGGCGACCTCTCTGGCTCACCCAACACTCAGGATAAAATCTGGATGCCTGTATGTGCATGCACAGAGGAGGAGGGTCAGGACAGTTGAATACTAGTTGCACAGCACAGCCTAGTGAGTGAAGTGCTTTGCAAGATGGGAATCTTGCATCATGGGCTTATTTATTTTCTCAGAAGAGTGGCAAACCAAAGTACAGTACAGGAAACAGTGACCAGATATTTCCTCTTCCACCTAAATGATCCACAGTTAACTGTTAGAAAGGAAAAAATATATGTATATGAAATGGGCATGGTGATTTCATTATTTACAAACTGTTTACTGGAATAGTTGACTTTTCTGCATCTTGAGAAAAGAATGGACTGTGATAGTAAAGACACATTAAGGCATTCTTCAGTATGTATAAGAAAAACTGTATATAAGTTAATTAACTGTATATAAATATAAATATACTTTAGTATGTAAGAAAAACTGAGAAAAACATAGCACCTTATTTTCAAGAATGAAAAAAAATACTTTTTTCATTTATTTTCTTCCAGTCACCTTTTCCAGGGCCAGCAGTTACTGAAGCAAAGCATATTCAGGCCTTCCCTATTCATGCCTCCCCACCAGGAAAGTGAGGAAAAAAGCAAATTTGGAGCATAATCCCTCTTGGACTCTACATTCAGGACAGTTCTCTAGGCAGGACCTGTCTGGTTTGTATTGTCATTATTCCTTATTTATGGAGTCTCACACTTTGTCTTTTTTGGAACAAAATGAGCTGCATTTTCTTTTGTCATTCCCTGACACAAGTGCACATTTCATTTTGCTGTATTATCTTTCATGGCAGCACTGTTCACTGGCTAAAGTAGGGCACCCTGGGATCCAATTTTATATCTCTCAATACCCTCATGAGCACTGTAGATTATGTTCAACATATCTAAATCCATATGGTACAGCATTATGACATAACATCTCTGTTCAAAGTCCCATTATAATCTCATTATCTACAGTGATTTTGTTTGACTAGTCCCTGTAAAAATGTATCCTTTGAGATACTTGTCCTTTTTTTCTGTTGGCCCTTAACACAGAAGAAATCCATCACATCATTTTAAGGTCACAGCATATCACATCATATTTCTTCCTGTCAAATTAATTTAGAAACAGTTTTCATTTGATTCCTATTTATTTTAAAGCATTCACCCTGCTCTTTATTTGCTGCTGCTTATAGGCATTCTTGAAATCAGGAATTCCGTTAAACACTTTTGTAATATCATCTTCATGTCCTGAAATGCACAAATTCCACTGCAGCTTCTGAAGTGAGAAACCCAGTGACTGAATTAAGCTGTTCCATCCACTGCCAATTGTTACCTTCACAGAATAATCACCACTGTGGGATACTAGAGCATGGTCCTCAGAATCAGCACTTTCTACTAATTTTACCTTAGGTCTTGCTTACCTTTGAAGTGATGTAATGAAATTTTGATGAATGACAATGTTAGTCATATTTATTTCCCAAGATACGTGAGGCAAGTGCCCACCACTTGGCAGGGGTACTTCCAAGAGTTCTTATCATGCAAGGCTAACTTTGCCAGCCCCATCTTAATTTGCACTGATGGGAGAATCAGGAAATATGAATGGCTTAGAAAAATGTTTGGTTTTAAGGTACAGTGTAATTAGCTGTATCTTAAATAAGAATTAAGAACAGTATGCTTTTAGGGTTTGAGAAATCTTGCTATGGAATGCAACAGACTAATTTATCTTGATTAAAGATCACTATAGAAAAGAAACAAAAGCCAGCAGTGAGTAATAACATTAATATAAACTGGAGAGGAACAGGAGAGCCCTGCTGCAAGCCTGACACTGCCCACTGAGACATACACCATATCAGACCAAAGCTGTTGGGCTGGCACAAAGTGGACACAGTTTTAGAGACTGATGCATTTCAAGGATCACAGAATCATTATGGTTGGAAAGGAACTCCAGGGTCACCAAGTCCAACCTTTCATCATCCAAGGATGATGAATACTGCAATGTAAATACCCTTTCAGTGTGACTTTTTTAAAACTAAAAGAAGCAAGGAAAATGTCAGATGAAAAATGTTTTTCACATAGCTGTAGAGGACAGGATGGAACAAATGTGGGACCAAACAAAACTGTTGTGACAGGGGAAAAAGAAACCCAACACATAACAGCATATCTGTACCACTGGGGTAGGTATCTGGTGAAACAGCAGTAACAGATATAAGATAAAGTTGAAAAAAAGAAATAAAGACGAAATAAGTTAGCACAGTAATAAGCATGACATCAGACACCAAAAGCTGGAAAAAGAGAATATCTAGAAATGCAATATTTTAAAAATAAAACAAAGATAATATTCACTATGTTTCTGTGCTGTATCTTTGGCTGTTGAAGAGAAACAAAACTGCTGCCTAAGACGTCTGTGCCAATATATGCCAGTTTAATGGCTTTTCCCTTTAATTTAAACCTTGACTCCTAGGAATGGGATAATTTTGAAGCATCTAGGCAACCTATAATCCCTCATAAAAAGCAGTAGGGGAATAAATTTTTATGCTTTGAGTACTTGATGCTCATTGTGTAGGAGGGAAAGCACAAAGAGGAGGCTATAGTGAGGTGGGATTGGGATTCAGTCTGTTCTCCCACAAAACAAGTAATAGGACAAGAAGAACTGGTGTAAAGTTATATCAGAAGAGTTTTAGGAAAGGTATTAGGAAAATTTCTTCACAGAATGGCTTGCAAATCAGTGGAACAGGCTGCCCAGGTAAGTGCTTGAGTCCCCATTCTTGGAGGAATTCAAAAGCTCTGTAGATGTGACACTTAAGGACATGGTTTGGTTGTCAACTGGCAGAATTGGATTTACAGTTGGACTCAATGTTAAAGATCTCTTCCAACCAAAATGATTTGATGAATCTATTATTTAATTTCTCATTTACATAAGGGGATATTTCAGAAATTACTAGAACAGAGTGAAAATGCTTTTTTATTCTTTGTGGGAAAGGGGTGGAAATTTGCCAACTTTCCTTTGAATGTACCTATTTTATTACATGGTTATTTCATATTTGAAATGTTGAAATATTCATGCATATTCTCATTTATTAGCACTGTGTCTTAGAGGGGCTGAAATTTGCTTGGTTTATGACAAAATTATTTATCTCTTTCTTCCCATGGTGATTTGGGGTTTTTTTTACCACAGTAAAATTTGATGAAGTACTCTGTATGGGTTATAAAAGACTTAGAAAGCATAATTTTCTTAAAATATATCTTTGAGAAGAGACAGTGAGGACCTTGGTGGCCAAAGTGAACACCAAACAAAATGGTTTGCATCAAAACTTCATCCCAAAGTGAAGTGTTGTTATGCTACAGCTCAAACAAGATGTTTAGGCATTTTCAAACCCCTTCCTTATTTTTAATTTGCATTAATAAGAGGTTACTGTTTTGCTTTTCAGGCTAATCTGAGGTGCTGAGAAGCATTTTAACATATTATGATATTAAATACATAATATCATAATTTCTAGTGGGGCAAAAATCAGTTTTTAGCAGCTGCTAATGGCTTCTTGAAGAGACTCAGGCTGATGAGGTTTGTAGATGAAAAGGTGAGAAACAGTTGACAATAATTAAATAATACAAACATAAAACTACACATCTGAGACAAGCACATAATTGTTATGGTATTATTTCATATGATTATCATGTGATATTAAATACCATTAACTTGACATACTCTTTGCAAAGTCAAAAAAGAAACATACTAATCTGCAGATTTAAAATTCATACAGTAAAGAAATAGAACAACACAATATTTAATTAGTGTGAACCAACTTTTTTTTTTCTTTTCTTTTTTTTTTAATGTGAAATTGATTAACTGAAAATAAGGTAATTTATTGAGTTCACCCAGCAATTTAAGGTGAACAATTCACAGAAATAACACGACTGTAACCCCTTTTCTTGTATATGAACTCTCTCAGAACAAGCTGTGGAACTTCAAAGTGTACCTGTAATTAAACATATTTGCTGAATAATTCTAAATCTGCATTTTATTTGCAAAAGCTTTATATACAAATTCATTTCTCAATATTCAAGCTGTTTCATTAGGTCGATAGGCACATGATATGTTTCTTTCTCACAAGCTTGATTCTTCATAATCAAAAATCATTCAGAATTTGCTTTTTGCAAATACTCTTCAATAATACGCTCAAAATTCATCCAACATTATTGTTAGAACCTCTATTCAGTAGAATAGTTACAGAAAGCAAACAATACCAAGCTGAAATTATTAAAATGTCTATGTACCTTTCAAGTGAAAGGAACACGGTTGGTAAATGGAATTTAACATCATAAAGGAACAAACTATTTACTTGGCTTTTGAAGGAGGGATGATATTAATATACCTGCAATATAAGTATAATCCTTAAATATACATGAGTAACTTATATTGCTGCTCCTACTTATTCCTTCTCTAACAAAACTCATTATTTATCTAAATTTTAAATATCAAATGAAAGAATATTTACTTGTGGAGTCTGGATGTATTAGATTTATCAGAATTATATTGATTTCTAATTTGGAAGATACATTTTTCAGCTGCTAAACTATACACTAACAGTGGAAGTTGCTTACTTAGGCTTTTTTTCGGTGCTACAGAAATTGCAAAATAACGAAACCATTGCTTCAATGGGAGTTGCAGCGCATACAGGCAATAAATACATGAAACTTCTTCTCTTATATCTTCATTGTCTGAGTTTCTTTCCTTTCACTGGCAGGCTTATTGAACTACAAAAGCCTTGAAAACTCAATGCTAACTTAAAAGTGCAACCTCTGCTACTTTACTATTTTTGTTCTGTGTATCAAGGCAATGAAATGGAGATGGGGCAGAAAACACACCTCTGAAAGACTTTCTACACAAAAGGATGAACACGTAGTTCTTTGCACAAAGCATTAGAAAATACTGTGATATTTTATTATTAAAAATGCTGCTGAAAAGTTTATACATATGTGTCCAGCCATATATATCTTCTATCATTACTTAAGGCAAAAAAACAAAAAGTTGCAAAACAATAACAGAAGAAACCATTAAACCCTGTGTGCCTCTTAAGGTCAAGAATATAAGCCTGGGAAAGTACTTTTGTGTCTCTTTTACAGTTTGCAAAGTATATTTTGATATCATTATTATAGAATTCTATGAAGACCTTATAAATCTCTTCCCTCTATAAATCATACATCAGTCCAGATGTATTAAATTATTAAATCAACTTGATTGTAATTACTTTTAAAAGCTAAAATCATTCACTTACAGGAACTTTTTTTTACCCAAATGTCACAAGCCTGACACAGTACTGTACATATTGCTAGCAGAAGACAATTGGAAGTACTAAACAAATACTTTAATTCACATTACAAACATACCCAACTGATTATGATGCCAAGCATCATTACCTTTTTTAACTTGTTTTTTCTTTTTCTTTTTTTTCTTTTTTTTTAACCTTTTTTTTTTTTTAGAATTGAGAACTGCTGCATCTCAGCTGAAGCATGACATAGGTGGTGGAAATGGCCTGATATAGAGTCAGCATTATTCAATATTATGTGATGGATAGATGGAAAATAGAAACAAGTTTATTTTTGCTACTAGTTGTACTTTGGAGTTGTTGATTCACACATTCCAAACACTTGTGTTTTTTACCATGTCATTAATTTCTTTTTTTTTTCCTTTCCTTCAGAATCTGTTTTCCTGGCTGCTACAACGGGGAGTTGTGCGGATGAATAGACCTCAGTGAATCACCTTCTCTTCGATTTTATTGGTAGGGGTGACTGTTCCAAGACATTTTATTAGAAAACAAAAAATAGAAAACAAGAGGTACAAGGCATCTTGTGTTAGATACTCACGGGACATATGGTATTGGCGCAGCTTAGTTGTGAATTAATAATAGAAAATACATCTGGGGTAATCACCTTCAAGTGCAGACCAATTTGTTAAAATATCTTTGGTTACTATCTCTAGATGATGGAGTAACTTTCAAAGATGAAATATAAAGAAATATTCATCTGCAAGAAATTACTTCAAGATTTTCACACTCATATCAGTTGTTCGAATCAATCTGCTAAGTTTCCTTGTTTGATACCTCTGCTTGGCCCCTGGTTTCCTAGTGAAGGAAGGGCAGAAGGGAATAATCAGCTAAGAATTTTGCCATTCCTGAGAGTGATGCTTTCTGGAGTTTTTGGTTTTATTCAGATGCAGAACAGCTGACAACATCTCTGCTTCTCTCTCCGTAAGGTTCACTGACTGTGGGACTGCTGTGTCATAAACCAGCAAAAAAAAAAAAAAAGTGTATTTTCTGACAGGTATGCTCTCGTGCACAGAAGAGGATACTGGGCAGAGAATTTCTTTGCACAGTGATCATTTCTGAACACTAAAAAACAGCCAACCACCCCACCATTGCCCCACTTTCAAACGGTGGCTTTATTTTGTTTAGCAAAGCGAAGAAGGTGCTTTCTCAGCTGAGATTCCACTGCAACTGCTGGTGAATATAGAGCTAGTTTTCATCAGAAAAGGCTGACCAAAACACAGGCTTTCTTTGCTTTTGGCAGGGCACTAAACTCTTCCTAATGTATCACAATAACCAAGAACTACAAACTGGACTCTGAATATATATTATTGGATGTTTCTTGGTTCACTTCAACAAGCTTAAAATAGTAATTATTTCTTTTGTAATTATTTTCTCTCCATTTTCCAATCCATTGCTGTGTTGCAATTTAACAAAGGCTAACACAAAATTAAATTATAGAAAAAAAGTTTCTGAAAATAACAACAATCTCCTATGAATACTTTAACATGCACTAGTGTAACCTGTAAGAGAAAATACGCAGGTCACACAGACAACTGTATCCTCTGCATGACACCATGTCCTCATATAAATGAAACATGTTAGAAAAAACTCATTTTTTTTTGTTTACCACTAGTAATTAAGAAGAAATTCCTCCTTTGGGCTTGGAGGAAACAGAGGTGATATGACTAATGTATATACATATAGGTCACAACCGAATGCACAATCTTTCTAAAAGCTCTTTTCAAACTGAAAACATCAATAAAAGCTTATCTTTTTTTGTGTGTAGGTTTTTTTGTTTTTTTTTGTTTTGTTTTTAAACTCACAGCTATGTACATTTTTACAAAGTTTCTTTAAATATAGTTCAGGCTGGCAAGTCATCTCTTTGCACAGAACTATACGTATTTTACTGCATAGTCAGTCCTCCTCTTTTTTTTCATTTTTGTTTTTAATAATAAAATTCTATTTCCCCCATCTGGATTACAGCTTCATATGCTGGGTAAAAGCCCGTGGTGATGTCTTTGTTTTAACAAGGGCCATTCATGGTATGGCACATAAAGAATATTTTTTATTATTTTCTTTTTTTTTATTAAAAAAAAAAACCAAACTAAAACACCTGTACAGTCACTGGCTTTGTGTTCCAGAAGACTCTGCTCTGCTTGTTACACTCAAAATACCATTTTAAGTGGCTTCTTCTGGCCTCAAGTTTCAATCAAAATGGCTGAGATCTTAAAGCAGTATCATAACAGCAATGTACACTTCACATTTCACAGGGTTTGTAGTTGATCTTTAACATCAGAGGGTTTCTGTGGGAAGGATCAGTAAGAAAATAAGGACTGTCCTTCTCGTTTGCTTGTTTTTACTTTATATTTTGACAAGGTGTTCAATGGAAGATATTACAACATTTTCCTCTTCCTTTTTATTATTATTTTAGTTTGTTTGTCTTTTTATATTTTTTTTTTCTTTCTTCCAAGTGGCTTGTGAGGCGGAAGGGCTGAGCTATACCCTAGTGGTTGAGTGTCCATGGGGCAAATTTGTACTGTTTTGTCCTCCACTGAAGGTGTTGAAAGTATGCAAAGGCTGCATTCCTGTTAATGTGTTTGGAATCATGGTTATGGTGTTGGGTGTCATTAGCGGGATGTCATCTGGGGATCTTCTCAAGGTAAGCGTGTAGTCGGGTGGACAGGTCAGTCTCAGTGTGTCGTGGGCCTGCAGGGACTCACACTCATGGTCATGCTCCAGCTGTTTCATCTGCAGTGACATGATCTCTTCGTTCTGTATGTGCGCGATGTCGTTGGTTGTGTTCCTCTGCGGGCTGGGGCGCCTGTGAGTCTCATGGCGCCGCTTGTCCTTCTTGTAATACAGTGCAGCAAAGGCTAAGATGTTGAGGAACAGCAAGGATGCCCCCACAGCAATGGTGACGCTCAGTTCAGTGGAGTAATCTCTCTTGTTCTCGATCAGAACCGTTGTGTCCTCCGGGGCTGTTTTGTGGGTGTCTTTCGAGTGTTTGGGGTTGTTGGCAGGTGTCATCGCCGGGCGTTTGGTGGCTGGCCACAATTTACCAGGAGAACGTCGGGTCACGTAAGGAAACGATGTCATGTCAGGAGGGGGAACTTTAGTTGTTGTGGACACGTACTGAAATATTTCGTTCAGGTTGTGAAGGTGTGGAACAAGCTCCAACCAAAAAGCAACTTTTGTTGCTCGGTAGTGATCGCGAACTCTGGGTTTCAGGCCAATGTGCAGATAAAGCTGGTCTTTGGGATTGTATTTGGACCAGGCCACCTCTTCAAAGCGGTTGGGTTTTGTGTGGATGAACTTTGTGTCCTGTGGAACGGGCTGGTTTGGATCTCTACAAAAATAAAAACAGGCAATATTATAGTCATTAAAAAAAAAAAAAAGAAAAAAACCCAACTCTCCATCCTTTAGTGAATAATTAACATAACTTAAAACCCAGAAGCTAACAAAATCACATTTACTTAATAAGAGGTATCAATAAATAGAAGTTACTTACTGTAAAGTACACCGTAATATTTTATATAAAAATAGATAAAGGGTTGTGTTTCATCTCCACAAAGCTCATCTGAAGTTCTGTGATTCAGTATCAGTCTCCAAAGATGTCTTACGGTGGTATTAACTAACTTTCCCAGTATTAAAGTTTCAGCTCTTCTCAAAGTTTCCCATTAACTTTCTTATTTAAGGTACCTCTATTTCCACTGATCTAAACAGCAAAGATGGGTATCTAATCCCTATCCAACGTTGGAATTTAAAGCATTTAAAAGTAAGTAAGATCTATGTATGCTTATAAATCTGGTAAACTTTAAGTAAATAAGACTTCCTTTTGGCATGAAAAAATACAGAAATTTTAAATTACTAAGTATAACATTTCATTGTTCCTGAGTTTGAATCTTTTGCAGCAATTAGTATTTTCTGGGACTTTGAGATATACTGAGAGTGCATGTTTCATTTTCTGTGCATTACTCTGAGAAATTCCCATTCTCCTTTCCATTCCCATATGCATTAGTTCATTTCCTGTGGCAATTATTCTAGTATTTTCTTTCAATCTACTCTTATGTATGTTACGGGAATACCAAGAGCCACAGTTAACAGCTTTCAGAGCTGTTGAAATAAGTAAATATCAACCTCCCTTTCTCTCTCTTCCATTGTCTACCTCCTAAACTATATTAGACATTACACTGTCGCCTCCTCCAAACACAAGAGAGAAAATTACATTACATAAGGCTAGTCTTGTATTACAAGATTTGTTTGCATGGCTGTGTGTGGGCACAAAGCTGTACCTGGAAACAAGGAACAGAAAAAAAAATCAGCCAGCCCTACAAACACCTTTTTTTAAATTTTTTTTTTTTTTTTTTCTGAGAATACCATGATTCTACCATTGCCACCTGCTCTAGAGATGATCACTTAATAACTGAATAAATGGTTTAATAGTATCTGTGAATTTGGAAAATAGATATTTAAATTACATTTTTTTCAGAAGAAAATGGAATAGCTAGGTCCAGCCCTTAGAGGATCTAATAATCCATGGATCTTGGTTTTACAGACTAATGATAATTTTAAAAAATATTCAGTAGATATGAATTATTTTTTACTTTCCTTGGCTATCCTCTTATGTACACTGGAAACAATTCATAAAATCAAAAGGTAACAACCTAGAGCATGTTAAGTATTTTTCTTAGGTAATTGGGCAATTTATCCTATTATGAACACATTTCCAGTATTATAGATAGGCATAAAGTATAGATGTACATGCAATCATTTCTTCAAAGGAGGGAAGGAAGGGAGGGAGGAAAGGAGGGAGTGGTATTTCTTCATGCTTTCTGTGTTGTCACGATATTAATAATGGCACAGACATTCCTGCCTAGGGCATTGGTACACAAGCTTATTTTCCCTTACTTCCTTTCCTCACTTATCACCAGGCTCCACTGTTGCCATGCTCCCTGACAGCTACTATAACTACTAAGGAAAGCCAACTGTAAGTAGACTTTTGTTTGACTAACACAGATTAGGAGATATTTATTTCTTCAGGAAGAAATATAAAAGCCTTGTAAAGGATTTCACAGAAAATTGATCTGAAATTACTGTTTAATCATTATAGGTTTAATTGGGTCTTCCATAACAAAGCCAAACTGAATATAAAACAAAGACATCCTTAATAACTCGGGTTTTTGCTTCAGAATCAATGGCAATAAAATAATTGAGTATTTATCAGATTTACAAAAAAGAACAAGATATATCATTTAGGCCTTTATCTTCCCAATTGCCAACCTAGGTAGAGCTGGATGAATGCAAGTAAAAATATTGTAACTCCTCAAAAGAGGGTAATTTTTAGAAAGCCAATAGCTATCTTTAATGAGAGCATGGCTTTGTATCTACTCCATGAAACTGCAAATCCTTCTTTCCAAGAGTGTAGCTGGCAGAGCATCTGTGGACTGGCATACATCCCCTCATGTTATTCAGTCTCCCCCTGCTGATGTATCTGTGAAGGATGTAGCATCACCCTAACAGAATGTTTGAGCATATAAAATCAGTTAGGATAGTGCTACTGACAGCAGACTGAAGCTTTCAGTGCACCTCTTAATGAAGGTCTCCAATAATTTCACACATAGTGGCATAAAAAGCTGTATTTTCATGTCAGTTTTGTATCCCAAATTTAGTTACTTACACCTACTCTATAAAAAGTTGCTTTCCTATTTTTAAAATGTTAGAAACGTAGTTTTGAAAAGGCCAAAACAACTGTTAATGCATATCATGTTTTAACTCCAGGTGGCAACTAAGCCACATGCTTAATCCTCCCCTGCAGTGGAATGGAGGAGAATCAGAAAAAAAAAAATAAATTACAACTCATGGAGATAAAAAGAGTTTAATAACTAAATCAAGCTAAAATATTATAATTTTAACAACCCCTAATGATAATAGTAGTTGTAAGGAGAAATTAAATTCAAGAAGAGATAAGATATCCTGGAGCACCTCTGCTATGAGGAGAGGCTGAGGGAGCTGGGACTGTTCAGTCTGGAGAGCCTGGCTATGGTGGGCCTCAAACATCTGTGGTGATAAGATCTGGAAAGACCTGCTTGAAGGGGAGAAATGTTAATTGCTTCCAATGTCTCTGTGCTCCCCCTTTGACTCTTTGCAGATAGGCTTTAACAAAAGAAAAAGATAAACTTTGCGTAGGTGGGACTCAGTCTTTTCCATTGGAGGCAACAGAGGTGAAGAAAGATGTAATCATAAAATATTATTTTCCTCCAAGTATTCTCTTTTATTATGCAGAACAATTAATTGTTGTTCATAAAAACAAAGGTAAAACCTAGTAAATTAATGTGCCAAGTGTTGCTCTTTTCCTTTGCTAGTGAAAACTGGAATTTTAGAGGTAGAGGTCATTTTTAATGGCACATCTTTCAGACTGTCTATAAAGGGGCAAGTTTGTCTCCACTGCTGTCTCATTAGCAATGGAGAAGTTTCAGAACTGACTAACAGCCAAAACACCTGTTGTGTTTTCAGTTGTAGTGTGACAGTGGATCCATAACCAAAGAAGTGGGTGGTGGCATGTAGAGACTGCTGGAATCTGCTTTCAAGTAGCAACGGCTGGATAGTGTTTACGATTACAAGTAATGGTGGCAGCTGGGAGTGTAAAAAAGCTCCTGTCAGTCTCAAAAAGTGGCTTAGATATAACTTCTTATTCTACAGGTAATAGTCATAAAGTAAATTGTAAATAATACTGTGGAGATACTGCATCTCCACCATAATACGATGTATACTTGTGAGGATCTGAAATCCTCTATGTATATGTGGCTCTTTATCTATATAAATAATGATAAACTGATGGTATAATCATCTTTCTGAGTGTGCAGTGCAGCTAACCTGTGGTGTTATTTGTCCATAAGCCAAGCTTTCACCATGAAGCTTGTTCATACCAGTACTGATGCCTTCCTGTTGCTATGTACATCTAAATATTCCACAGCTCGTTCACTATTGTTGCAGTACTGTGGGATATCTGCAGAAAAAAAAAGTACCTGTTTATCTAAAATGCAGTGCAACAAAAGCTTTCTTTTTGCTTTGTAAATAGACCTGAAGCATTTGACTGTTTTTCACTCAATTCATCCTTGAGCTCAGTTCTTGTTAAGACTGCAAAACCTCATTCCCTTGAACGTCATTTGGATTCATTAAAGGCTGCAAGAGCTGCTGAAGCCTCTGAGCATTTCACACCAGGCATCTCTAAATTTGTCTTATATAGCAGCACACCATTCACTGCAGTGCAGTAAAGCTGCTGTTTCTAGAGCCCAATCCTGTCATTACACATTCATTGGGAAGATTTACAGCCCCTTTGTGACAGAAGTATCTTTGGTTTAATTCAGTACCAAAGACTCAAGGTTAACAAAAAAGCCCTTGCTGTAATACTCTAAAAGAATGCTGTAGGAGAGGACAGAAATTATTAATAGCACTCACAGATTAAGCTGCTTTGAGGGTTCTTTCCTTGATGTTTACAGTTATTTCTCAGCAAAATATTGATGTCTTTGTTTCATAAACAGAATTAATTTAAATCTTTAACCTTCACAAAGCAAAATTTGTATCTGAGTCTCTTCCAGTCAAGTACTTATTGCCATTATAACCCACAGAGGGAAAAATCTTTCCAATGTCTGACTTGCCGTTCCAATTCCTCCCTCAGTTCCCATCCCTGTGAAGGTCACTTAAATAAAAGAATTTTGTAGCAGAAAAGTGCTGTCTGCCTCACAGTTCCTGCTCCAAGTAGAAGATGCTGCCTCTGATATCTCAGTGTCTTTGTGAGACACCTTTCCTCCGAGACATGCTTTGCTTTAATAATTGACCTATTTTTTCGAATGTAAAAAAAAAAAAAAAAAAAGCATTATTGTTCTCACTGAGCTACTAAGAAAAAATAGTTTGAGGGAACACACTAATTAAAAATCTATTAAATATGAATAAGCCCCAGTTACCTTCTCCCTTGTGCAAATAGTGCTATAATAGCACTGCAAGATCAGGTCTGAAACCACTGCAATAGGATACTATGACTATTTTAGAAGTATACTATTAAAAATAATGCTGGGGGTCAAACTTACCCAGTTTTGGCAAAGTTCGTCCAGTACGTCATAACTACTGCACTGAGCATGACGTCGTTCTTGGAAAAGTTGCAGTTGAACAATTCTGTGGGGCCAATCATAGGAATCCCAAACACATAAGGTACTTCATCCCCATGAGCTGAATCAGCCCAGCTGGGTTTCATTTCACTTTGGCAGTGGTGGTAAAATGCATAGAAATATGTTGGAGATCCATACTGGGCATGCAGGTCGGCAGTAGCAACAGCTGGAGCAACCCACTGGTGGTCTGTAAAAAGAGCAACCAGGGTCTTCCGTCTCGTTTCGGGGTTTTCTTTGTCTGCCCAGTCAGTGTACATGAACTTTATGGTCTCTCGCAGGGTATCTTTCCCTTCTGGATAACCGTACAGATTGTCCACAAAATTTGAGACAGAAAAGTCAAAATCATTGGGGGAAACACCGTCTTCATTGTCTACAATGCCGTCCACAAACTTCAAACCTTCCCCTTGATTCACACCCAGCATTATATCATAGTTCAGAAACTCCCCCTGCTCCATGAGAATCTGAGGGTCATCCGGAATCACATCCCCATCGATCACAGGCCCAAAGGCAATGTGGTAAGTGGCAGGAGTGATGGTCTGTTGAATGAGTTCTTTGTAGTTCTTATTCCGCAGACATTCAACCAAGTCAGTGGTGTCCAGCATGTCGCAGCCCACTTTATCCGCCAGGATGCGAGTGTACTTGGCAGGCTGGTAGTTCACTGCCCAGCTGGACAGGGCTGTTCCGCTCTGTATGATTGCCTTTTGGAACAAACCTGCAGGTGCAAATTGTTCACATTCAAGCCCAATTATATATTAAAAAAAATAAAATTAAAAGCAGTTTTAACTAAGCAAAGACAGCTTTGATTATACAATAACTAATTGATGTATATACCTAAATTTCAATTCAATTTCCCTATATTCTGACCACTGCTCCCATTTAATAGTATCTCTGATAGGCTACTAATTGAAATCTCTCTTGTTCTTGATGCTCATGTAAAGTAGGTGAAGAGGTTTCAATTAACTATTTCAAGAACAAAACTCATGCTTTGGTGCTGCTGGAGTTTTCTTGCATAAGTTCCTTGGCTTTAGCACAGTGGTAGTACTGCCAAAACTTCTTTAAAGAAGTGGGATCTATAAACAATCATATCCTCTTCGTCATGTAAATGACTCTCATAAATGTGCTCTTCAGTAGTTTAAAGGTCAAATTAAAATTGCACACTCTCATTTCCTTCACAGAAGCTCTGCATCATATAATTTGAAAAAGATCTGCTCTGCTAAAGCTAATTTAATAGGTTTGAGTCTTCTACTCTGACATAATTTTTCCTTACCCTTTTATTTTTTAATTATTATTAGCATCTAGTGTGTGTTTTAGCACTGGCACTATGTTGGATTAAAATTTATTTACATTTTTCAGAAGAAAGTAAGCTGAGAATTAATAGTTCTTTCTATTTATATTATATGTACTAATAAGAGAGATGGAAGACCCAATCTGAAGAGTTTTGCTGTGTCAGAGCACTGCCCCATCTGGTTTTTTTCTGGTAAGATTATGAAAATGGCTTATTTTATACTTAAATTAAAATGCCTCTTACGCACAAGGTTTCTAACATCAGGTTCTTGAAATGTCAAAGACAGCAGCAGCTACAAAAACATATAAAGACCTTCAAGCATTTATTGGAAAAACTGGCTGTGGCTGGTAAACTCTTTAATGATTACTTGTTGTGCATGCTACAAAATTTCAATTATGTGATTAGTTGTTTTTCGTGCTTCCATCTGCTTGATTTTGGCATGGCTTACCCAACAGTTACTCACTGCACCCCATTTCTATCAACAGACTGAATTGTTAGGCATAATTTTATGTATTTCCAAATAGGGTGTGTTGAACAGCCAGCCTGCTACAACTGCTTGCAAGGGCCTAGCTTTCTGTCACATATTTCTTTGCATTTTTATGTGATACAATTAGCATGGAATTACACAAAAATACAACAGATTATTTGGCCTCATCTTCTTCTTTAAATTCTTTGCAGACTTGCTCATATCACCAAGACTATTAACAGTTCAGTACTGGTGCTATATATTCTTGGGGTATTTTTTTTTGTGGGGTGAGGTGTGATGGTAGCCCACAGCTCTTAACACTTATCTAAACATGAAGAACTCTGTGTGGGATCACACAGCACTTGTGTGGAGTTAAAACCATTTATTTTAATAAGGTTAAGTAAGGAAAGCATCTAAATGCATGTTGAAAGTACAGACAAGAGTGCATAAAAAATGAAAAAGGTCACTGCCCTTTTCCATTTTAATTAGGGTAAATTCTTTGATAGGAGAGCCAGAGGAGCC
Source organism: Corythornis vintsioides (assembly GCA_025447755.1). Taxonomy (NCBI): domain Eukaryota; kingdom Metazoa; phylum Chordata; class Aves; order Coraciiformes; family Alcedinidae; genus Corythornis; species Corythornis vintsioides. The sequence continues at coordinate 23,888 of JAOEGS010016371.1, forward strand.
AGAGCTAGAAAAAAAAAGATTGTCCATTACATTTGTTGCATTAAATTTCTTCTATAATAGCATTTAATTTTTAATAATTTATGCTAACTAATACAAATATAGAATATTAGCTAGCAGATATTTTACAAAAATTACAGAACTCATGTAATTTTAATTCTGCCTACTTGATTATAGCCATTTTCATTACACTTTTCAAGATAAATAGTGTTTTGCTCTTTGTTACCTTCTGAATAGTGTGAGAGTGTCAGGAGACTGACACAGGAAGCTCCTGCCCCAGATCCAAAAATAGTAACTCTTTTTGGGTCTCCTCCAAAAGATCCAATATTTTCTTCAATCCATCGTAACGCTTGGATTTGGTCAAGCAGTCCATAATTGCCTTTTGCAGCTTGATCCCCAGTACTTAAAAATCCTACAGGGCAAAAAAAAGAGATCATTTTAGTTCACCTGATATAGAGCTAGCTACAGGGTATCTACATATTTACAATGCATCTGCCCCTCTCCTCATCTTCTGGGCTTTGGTTTGGTTTGGTTTGGCTTTTTTTCTTTTTTTAAAAGGTCACAGTCCTAGTTAAATGTCTTCAGTAAAGGCAGTGGAACTCATTCTGTATGCTGCTTGTCTTTGGCTTGTTTTTCCCTACTGCAGACATCATGTGTTGTGAAAAATGGTTATTTCCTTTCTGAAATAATTCTGTATCAAAAAGATTTTAAATATTTGACAACTGTGAGCAAGGTACAAAAACATAGGAAATTATTTTTTTTAGATACCCAGTCTTCCACTGAGAGCAAGTCTCCCTGACACATTAATTTAAATGTTTTTCACCACAGACCAAAATTGTTCTGAACTACACAGCTCTTTAAATGATTGTAAATTTAATATGTGTATACATACACAGAAAAAGAACTTCAGTCACAGTAACTTCATATATATATAATGTTATGGTCACTATATAGATAACTTCGGTCACATATAAATTCAAATAAGAATAGTAAAAGGAACAGGAAAAAGCCTAGGAAAAGAATTACACTCCCAATTTCACAGAGGATATTTATTAGGAAGGCAGCAGGTAAATCCTCACCAGTTCAGACTTGGGCAGGGAGATTTTATCTGAACAAAACAGGTTTCATCTCTTTCCTTGGAAATTTCAGAGAAAGCTGCACTGCTATTTTTTATTCCTGTACTGTGGTTATCAGATTTTAGAAATAAAGCATGACATATGTTTTCTCCTTGTTTTGCAACTGAGAACACTGACCAAAAGACTAGGACTGAGATTAATTTTATTTTTCTGAAGCCAGGTGAAACCTTATCTACACTGCCTGTAATTCACAGTTAAGACCTTGTGCTACATCCAAATTACCACACTGAGCTCTGTACTCTGACTCTTCTTTGCAACATCCACATGCCTTTTCTTGTCAGACAACTGAAAGTCAGGAGTCTGTTAAAACACCTTACAGCACATGGAAGTTCTCAGGTGGGGATTACTGATTTAGGCACCACTGACAGCTGCTAATCAAGGTAAAATGAGGAAATCACTTGGCTGCTGTTTCCAAGTAATTATCAGTTCAGAGCAATTTTCCAGAGGGGGCCCCCAGGACTGTCCTGGAGCAGTCTGGGATGAAAGCATCTGCAATCTTGAGCCACCTTGCCCTAATTCTGACAGGAGCTTCATGATACCAGGAAGGACTGCAAAAAACTTACTGGCCAAAGGGCAACACACCATTGGTGCTGGCTGTGGTGATTCTTGCACTGATGGGGAGAATGAAAAATTACAATGTGGAGGGAGTGGAAGAGAAGGGAAGGAAAGGCAAGAGAAGAGAACAGAAGAAGAAATGGATGTGTCAGGCATTCACACCTGTCAGACTTCCACTGCAATGTTTTCTAAGGTAAAATTCCTACAATGAGATGCCAAATCCAGCCTTGAGGTTTAAAAGCAAGTTGACATAAGGGCTAAAGTCTAAATATGGCTATATGGCCTAAGCTATGGTGGCATAAATTTCTATTTCTATAAATTTCTAAGCATTTAATGTCAGCAAGTGTCTGATAAGTCTGTATTTTTTCACAGAAAAATTGCTTTGAATGCAGTAATACAAATCATATCCTCATTGCTAAGTAGCTTTCTTGTTAAAAAATCTCAATGGCAAACACAGTAGTTAGAATAGCAGTGACATCTTTTCTTTTATACCATTAGGGAAAAAAAAAAAAAAAAACAAGCTATTAATCTATAAATACTTCATTTTTTTTTTAACAGATGTGTTTTTCCATTTTTCACACACCTTTATTATCTTTTTAGGAGTATCAAAGAAAGAATAACTCACTTTCTGGTTTTATTGCTCCAGCTCACTGCAATATTCTATAATATTCTATAATTAAGCATTTATTCAATCAGAATTATGACCTCCCTGGGAGAAAGTGACTGTTGTAACCTTTAAAGCAGCATGGTAATTAATATTCAAAGCCTAAACACGTTTCAGCTCTTCTAGCAGCATCAAGCTAAAGCTGGTTGATCTTTGTGATTTAAAATTCTTTCCAAATGTACAAAAAGGTGACTGAGTAAAACTGGAGTCAATGAATATCTGATGTTAGACAAATGAAGAATTTTTGTTTCACAGTTCTCTGCTGATTCTCATTAATTGCAAGGATACATTTTCTTAATTTAAAAACTAATGCAAAGTGCCAGCACCACATGACACGATCTGAATTCATTCCCTACCTAGAGAAGAAATTAATCTCTAGTACTCATGGCTCCTGTTGCTCGGGACACATAGACTGGCAAAAGGACAGTCCTCCCTGTCCACTATTGAGATGAAAATACTGAATATCTGCCCTAACTTCATTTGAGTTTCCCTGGATTTAACCAGTGGAAAGTGAAGAGGAATCTGTTTCCATTTGAGGACATATTTTCATTACTCTATTTTACTCTGAAGTAGCTTTGCAGAAAAAAGGGAGGTTTTATCTTTCAGGAATTACTCATTTAGCCACTGGCAGGAATACTAAATTCACTTTGAAAAGAACAGAAAAAAATATATTTTAAAACATACTTAGAAAAAATAAAGAAAAAAGACAAATAAGCCCCAAGACCACTAAGTTAAATACAGTAAATTATGACCTGAGAACTATGGCTTCAGCCTTAGAGATAAATACTATCACCCAGATAACTGCAATCTTGTAGCAATTTGCATTTATATTATTACTGTATAGTGATTTCTCATTCTTTTTAAATTATTCAAAAAATAAAATACTGTGACAGCTTTTCTTTGGCGTTTTGCACACAGTAATACTCACTATTACATCACTGCAGGAAAAGCCCATTCTTTATCTTCGTTTTTTAGCCCTTGGGACTAATCCATGTCAAATCAATTTGATGGCTGGCTGAAAGCCTAAATTTGAACTGTGAATGTTCCTCCATGGCATTATGCCCTTTCCTTCTTCCTCCTTCCCTCTCTCCCCCTCTTCTCTTTGCTCTCTCCTTTCTCCTCTCTGTCCCTTCTCTTTATTCCTCTCTTCTCTGAATATACACTTCTGCCTTCAGATTTCTTCCACTGCTTCCTTGTTTATCCCTCCCACATTGGTTAGCAACAACATCTGAATTCCTACATCAACACCATGTGTGAAGGAAAGCTGGATACCAAAGGCATGTGTGCTTACAGTTAGGACAGCCTTTTTGTTTGTTGGGTTTTGTTTTTTTTTTAATTGTAAATTTATACTGCAGTAGATAGTACAAAATCTCCCAGTGGAAACAGACAGTGTTGATTTATGTGTGAAAGCCACTATATTCTTACAGGTTCAAATAGTGTCAGAAGTTACAAAAACATAAGTGGCACTTGCAAATGGGAATGAATTCAAACAAAATAAGAAAGGAAAATAGTTAACCAGTTATATTTGATTTTTTTCCCTATTATGAGGTAATAGAAACAATGAAAGATTAAACTATTCTATCATACATTTTATTAGCTTCTACCATCAATTTTTTAAGTGCATCTTGAAATGATGCATTCACTGCAAATGAAGTACTTTTGTTTCAATTTCTGCCCATCATAGGTTTTGTTAAAAACTAAATGTTTAATTTCTGAGACGTTTCCCTTATATAAAAACTAATGGCAAATTTTGTAAGACTCATGGAATAGCCAAGATATCACTATCAGAACTTAATGACCAGAAAATGTGTGCAAAATCAACAAACTAGAGACTTTTCATTTCTCTCCTCCTTTTTTAAGCTCCTGCTGTATTATTTGTACTTTATTTTCTCTTTAGGCCTCTTTGCAAGTGCTGCCCAGACCTGTACAGCTTGCTGCAATTTGTTTGTCAGGCAAAATTCTCACACGTAAGATTGATTTGTACAGCATCTGATCAGAAATATGACATAAGCATTAGACATAAGATCCAAGAGACTATGCTTTGAAGCAAAACCATGTCTTTTTGTTTTGTTTTAATTGCTGAAATGCCAAAGTAGGGCCTTTTTAAAACTAAAAGCAAATGGAAAACTTATGGCAGCCTTTACTTTTTCTAGTTGATTTTTTTCTGTGTATATCACAATTGTTCTTTACAATTCAGAAGAATGTCTAAGCTTAAATACATAAAAGTCTTTCAGAAATATCCTGGATGCATTTTAACAAGATTTAAAACCTATTCTTATACACGTTTCTTAACAGTGAAAAGCTTTTTAGAGAGCATACATTTATCAGAACACTAGGGAGGTCAACAAGTCTCCAGTTGAGCAATTATGATATTTCTACAATGAAAATACTTTAATGACTCCAACTGAAATTTATATGTGACACACTCACTGCTTTTAAATTTGCCTTCTTCACTGTAAAATGCTAAGAAACTGTTGTGCAATGAGGTTAGACCAAATTAATGTTACCTAAAGCATTAGAAATTGGGGACATTATCAACATTCAATTCTATTGACTTTATTAATGATGAGTAACACTAACTCTATACAAAGTGTCACTGAAGAAGCTTTTGCCAATTGTTATGAATGTGGTTTTAAACTATAGTAAATAAAGATGACAGAAACAAACACATCAGAACACATTCAATAATCTATTGTCTTTTTACTTACCATTAATACAAATATTCACACGTTACATGTGTTATTGCATGAACAGATTTGTAGACCCACTTTTTTTATTATTACAATTCTGTGGAATAAACCCTAACTATGGAGTCAGGCACCTGCAAGGTCCATGGAGATAGTGTCTGAATTGAGCATTTAATCAAGTACAAGTAATTAAAAGGCAGGGCTCAAAACAAATGTCTCAACATTTCTACAAACATATAAAATAATCTCTCAGAAATAATTTCCATTGCAAATGTATACAGAATACACGAGTAGCAGTAAAGCAGCTAGTGGCAACTGGTATTTGCCTAACAATTAGTGGAACTTTCAAAGCACCCTGGTTATTTTAAGTGTTCTTTTATGTGATTTGGTGAGTTGTTTGTCATCATTTGCTGAATTTGTTGCATTATGTAAAGAGAGAATTTTGCTTGCATGCTGCTTTGGGATCAAAGCAATAAGTCACAAGCACTATTTGTCTCTTTGCGACAAGAAGTCTTTGTACCAATAATTCCTGCTTAAGTTACCCGAGCTCCCAACAGGATGTCGACTTTTTATGGTGCTTTTTTCATTCTCTATTTCATGGCATGTCACCAAATATTTTTCTAAGTGGGTCATAGAGCCTATTCACATTTTTGGGGGATTTTTTTTTTTGCTATTTTGATCCAAGATTTTTAATTGCATTAAATGAGAAAGAGCTGCAGAGATGTATCAGCAGTTCATGGATATACTTATCTGTGTTAATACCAGAGCATAGTGTCTGAGAATGAAAATTTAGAATAAGTATATATCCAATGTGCTGGACAGAAGCTCAGTGCATTTTTAATAAGTAATCTTGACCTGAAAAATTTAACATAAACACACATATTTAAAAAAAAAATAAATAAAAAAAATTAAGCA